>JAMKCF010000443.1:0-20848 GCA_023634235.1 Pisaster brevispinus | reverse complement strand
CAAATGCGACGGAAACATGACTTGACTCACTGCCAACAAACGAGGGAGTGACGTAGAGGTCAAGATCAAGGGAGAGAAAGTCAAGAACTTAATGTGTTATCTAAAAATCTTTCGCAGGAGCAACCTCGAAGGAATTCGAAGAACTGTATGGTGGACGAGGAAGCGTGAGTAATTGGTTGGGGTTTGTGAAACGGTATGCCTGAATTGTGGGGTGGGGTTGTGGTCTTGAAGACTGAAGAGGGTGTTGTTGTTGGTGGTGGTGGTGGTGGTGGTAGAGGAGAACTGTTGGTTGTAGCGGTGGTAGTGACAGGTAATTATGATGATGATGATGATGATGATGATGATGATGGGGATGGGGATGATGATGATGGGGATGTCGGGGTGATGGGGGTGATTGTGATGGGGGTGGAGATGATTAGGGCGACGATGTTTTTTGTTCACGTGGAGGATGCAGCAGTTACAGGGTGTGGTGATAGCGGTGGCGGCAGTGAAAGCTACAGTGAAGTACAATCACTTTTTGCGGGGGCGGTTTTGGTAGTAGTCATGGGGTGGTTGTGATTGCTGTGTTTCTGAGCACCGGGCAGCATTAGGTTTTGGTGTTTAATGCAGGGCTGGTTGCTGGTGCTGATGATATTGTGGTATGAAGCCGATGATGGCACCCTGGTCTTATCTAGGCCGATAGAGCTCCCGTATGGTTGTGGAGATGAACCAGCTACGGTTGTGGAGTGGTGAGAGTTGTTGGTGTGGTAATGATTGTGGTTGAGCCTGCTGATAATGCTGAATGTGGCGGTGGCGACACTTGTCATGGTTGTGATGTGGTGTTGATGGAGGCGGTGCTGATGGTGCTGATGATGCTGATTCTGGTGGTTGTGATGATGGTGCTAATGCAAGTGGCTGTTCTCTGTGTTGATAGTGGTGGTGCTGATGTTGTTTAATGGGAGTTGCGTTGTAGTTGATATGGGCGATGCTGGTGGTGTTTGGTTGGTTGATGGTGTTGATAGCGGTGGTATTGGTGGTGTTACAAGTGAATGTGCTGATGGTGTTGATAGGTAGGTAGTGTTGATGGTATGACCAGTGGTTGCCATCTGTGTTGATAGCGGTGGTGTTGGTAGTGCTACCGGTGGTTGTGCTGACAGTGTTGGAAACGGTTGTATCTATGGTGTTACTGGTGGCTGTGCTGGTACAGTGCTTCACGTGGGAGTGGTGATGATTTATTTGTTTATTTTTGTATATCCTTTTTCTTTTCTTTTTTCAATGACATGACACGTGCGGTTGTGCTGATACGATGCTGGTGTTGATCATATGAATCTTGGTGTTGATCACAAGGCTCTTGTTATAGATCACAAGGCTCTTCGTGTTGATCACGAGGCTCTTGGTGTTGATCAAGATGCTCTTGGTGTTGATTATGAGGCTCGTGGTGTTGATTATGAGACTCTTGGTGTTGGTCATGAGATTCTTGGTGTTGGTCATGAGACTCTTGATGTCGTTCATGAGACTCTTGGTGTTCGTCATGAGAATCTTGGTGTTCGTCATGAGACTCTTGGTGTTGATCATGTAGCTCTTGGTGTTGTGATTGCTGTGTTTCTGAGCACCGGGCAGCATTAGGTTTTGGTGTTTAATGCAGGGCTGGTTGCTGGTGCTGATGATATTGTGGTATGAAGCCGATGATGGCACCCTGGTCTTATCTAGGCCGATAGAGCTCCCGTATGGTTGTGGAGATGAACCAGCTACGGTTGTGGAGTGGTGAGAGTTGTTGGTGTGGTAATGATTGTGGTTGAGCCTGCTGATAATGCTGAATGTGGCGGTGGCGACACTTGTCATGGTTGTGATGTGGTGTTGATGGAGGCGGTGCTGATGGTGCTGATGATGCTGATTCTGGTGGTTGTGATGATGGTGCTAATGCAAGTGGCTGTTCTCTGTGTTGATAGTGGTGGTGCTGATGTTGTTTAATGGGAGTTGCGTTGTAGTTGATATGGGCGATGCTGGTGGTGTTTGGTTGGTTGATGGTGTTGATAGCGGTGGTATTGGTGGTGTTACAAGTGAATGTGCTGATGGTGTTGATAGGTAGGTAGTGTTGATGGTATGACCAGTGGTTGCCATCTGTGTTGATAGCGGTGGTGTTGGTAGTGCTACCGGTGGTTGTGCTGACAGTGTTGGAAACGGTTGTATCTATGGTGTTACTGGTGGCTGTGCTGGTACAGTGCTTCACGTGGGAGTGGTGATGATTTATTTGTTTATTTTTGTATATCCTTTTTCTTTTCTTTTTTCAATGACATGACACGTGCGGTTGTGCTGATACGATGCTGGTGTTGATCATATGAATCTTGGTGTTGATCACAAGGCTCTTGTTATAGATCACAAGGCTCTTCGTGTTGATCACGAGGCTCTTGGTGTTGATCAAGATGCTCTTGGTGTTGATTATGAGGCTCGTGGTGTTGATTATGAGACTCTTGGTGTTGGTCATGAGATTCTTGGTGTTGGTCATGAGACTCTTGATGTCGTTCATGAGACTCTTGGTGTTCGTCATGAGAATCTTGGTGTTCGTCATGAGACTCTTGGTGTTGATCATGTAGCTCTTGGTGTTGATCAATGGGCGCGTGGTGTTGTTGATGGGACTCTTGGTTTTGATTACGAGGGTCTTGGTGTTGATCATGATGATATTGGTGTTGATCATGACACTCTTTGTGTTGGTCATGAGACTCTTGGTGTTCGTCATGAGACTATTTGTGTTGGTCATAAGACTCGTGGTGTTGATCATAAGACTCTTGGTTTTGATCACGAGGGTCTTGGTGTTGATCATGACACTCTTTGTTTTGGTCATGAGACTCTTGGTTTTGTCAAGAGTCTCTTGGTGTTGATGATGACACCCCTTGGTGTTGATCATGAGGCTCTTGGTGTTGATCATGAGCCCCCTTGGCGTTGATCATGATGCTCTTGGTGTTGATCATGGGGCTCGTAGTTTTGGTCAAGGGACTCTTGGTATTGATCATGAGCCCCCTTGGTATTAATCATGAGCCCCCTTGGTGTTGATCATGACACTCTTTGTGTTGGTCATGAAACTCTTGGTGTTGGCCATGAGGCTAGTGGTTTAGATCATGAGCCCCCTTGGTGTTGATCATGAGGCTATTGGTGTTGGTCAAGAGGCTCTTGGTGTTGATCATGAGCCCCCTTGGTGTTGATCATGATGCTCTTGGTGTTGATCATGAGGCTCGTGGTTTTGGTCAAGGGACTTTTGGTATTGATCATGAGGCTATTGGTGTTGTTCATGAGATTCTTTGTGTTCGTCAGAGACTCTTGGTGTGGGTCATGAGACTCTTGGTGTTGATCATGACACTCTTTGTGTTGGTCATGGGACTCTTGGTATTAATCACGAGGCTCTTGGTGTTGTTCATGAGACTCTTGTTTTTCGTCATGAGACTCTTGGTGTTGATCATAAGACTCGTGGTGTTGATCATGAGACTCTTGGTGTTGATCATGACACACCTTTTGTTTTGGTGATGAGACTCTTGGGGTTGGTCATGAGCCCCCTTGGTGTTGATCATGAGACTCTTTGTGTTAGTCATGAGACTCTTGGTGTTGGTCATGAGGCTCTTTGTGTTGATCGTGGGGCTCGTGGTGTTGTACATGGGACTCTTGGTGTGGGTCATGTGGCTCGTGGTGTTGATCTTGAGCCCCCTTGGTTTTGGTCATGAGGCTCTTGGTATTGATCATGAGACTCTTGGTGTTGTTCAAGAGGCTCTTGGTGTTGATTATGAGCTCCCTTTGGTGTTGATCTTGAGGCTCTTGGTGTTGATCTTGAGCCCCCTTGGTGTTGATCATGAGGCTCTTGGTGTTGGTCATGAGCCTCTTGGTGTTTGTCACGAGACTCTTTGTGTTCGTCATGAGACTATTGGTGTTCGTCATGAGACTCTTGGTTTTCGTCATAAGACTCGTGGTGTTGATCATAAGACTCTCGGTATTGGTCACGAGGCTCTTGGTGTGGGTCATGGGGCTCGTGGTGTTGGTCATGAGCCCCCTTGGCATTGATCATGAGACTCTTGGTGTTTATCATGACAGTCTTTGTGTTTGTCATGAGTCTCTTGGTGTTGGTCATGAGGCTGTTGGTAATGATCATGAGCCCCCTTGGTGTTGATCATGAGGCTCTTGGTATTGATCATGAGACTCTTGGTGTTGGTCACGAGGCTCTTGGTGTGGGTCATGGGGCTCGTGGTGTAGGCCATGAGCCCCCTTGGTATTGATTATGAGGCTCTTGGTTTTGATCATGAGCCCCCTTTGGTGTTGATCTTGAGGCTCTTGGTGTTGATCTTGAGCCCCCTTGGTGTTGATCATGAGGCTCTTGGTGTTGGTCATGAGCCTCTTGGTGTTTGTCACGAGACTCTTTGTGTTCGTCATGAGACTATTGGTGTTCGTCTTGAGACTCTTGGTTTTCGTCATAAGACTCGTGGTGTTGATCATAAGACTCTCGGTATTGGTCACGAGGCTCTTGGTGTGGGTCATGGGGCTCGTGGTGTTGGTCATGAGCCCCCTTGGCATTGATCATGAGCCTCTTGGTGTTTATCATGACAGTCTTTGTGTTTGTCATGAGTCTCTTGGTGTTGGTCATGAGGCTCTAGGTAATGATCATGAGCCCCCTTGGTGTTGATCATGAGGCTCTTGGTATTGATCATGAGACTCTTGGTGTTGGTCACGAGGCTCTTGGTGTGGGTCATGGGGCTCGTGGTGTAGGCCATGAGCCCCCTTGGTATTGATTATGAGGCTCTTGGTTTTGATCATGAGCCCCCTTAGTGTTGATCATGAGGCTCTTGGTATTGATCATGAGACTCTTGCTGTTGGTCACGAGGCTCTTGGTGTTGATCACGAGGCTCTTGGTGTTATTCATGAGGCTCTTGGTGTTGAGCAAGAGGCTCTTGGTGTTGATCATAAATGGTTGAGCTCATAGTGGTAGTACTTAGTGATACTTAAGTGCACCTAGAAGATTTTCCTCTGGGTGCAAGATGTCGTGGTGCAAAAACCAACTGGAGTAACACTGTGTTAGCAAAGGCCATGAATTGACCGTTTCAATGACAACAACTTGATGAGAAAAGTAATAAAACAAATCTAAATATCTGTGGACTTTTCTTGAAAGTGTACATTGTACTTTTTATCAGTAGACGCAGGAAGTTTGGCACGGTAGTTTGATCTTCTAAAACGATCTGGATATGAAGCCAAGTTCGATTTTTTTTTCGGGATGACGGCCAAAATCCCCAATGGTCGCCAGACACTCCAAATTACCTATTATGCTGATTTGTTTCAAAAGACCTGCGCACAAACTTCAAGGTTAGCTCAGCTTCTATTTGTCTTTGCATTTGTATTATATATTTACATATATCTCTAAGATTTGGGGGTTTTTTTTTCGTTTAAATAAAAGTTTATGTTATAAAATGCACTGGATTTGACTCTTTCACTACGTTTAAAATGAGATTGCGATGACACAAAAGTTTCCCAAGGTCACTCAGAAATACGACCTCAAGAGTTCTGAACCAGTTTCATTTTGAAAGTCACATACTTTGAGGAAGACTTGTAGAAAACACCTATAAATATTATCATAAGAATCAGCTAAGCGGGTGCTAAGAAAATTTACGGGTATCGAACATCTCCCTTGAGTTGTGACTTTTGGTAAAACAATCTGGGTTGCGTAGAAAATAAGATGAGCAATTGTAGAAGAATAACGGGGGTTTTGTTCGTTGTTATCCAACGAGACCAAGAAGCTGACAAGTTCTTTAATGACTACCCTGGGCGTGCTAGCCAAATAGTACATCCCGAAGGTCTCAGGAGGTATGACGTTTGAGTAAATAACCCCTACTGCATTACTGTATCCAGCACTCACTTATAAAACTACTCTCATCTATATCAGGTTAAACAGTGTTCTGGTGAAGAGTAGCGAACCACTTTAGCTTCTGTTGCTCAATTCTTCCCAGTTTCCTCTTGGACTTGTAAAAGATTGACCAAAAATGAGACTTCTGTGGTGCTGCATCCTGTCCATGGGTAGGTACAACTTTTAACTTGAACTTTTGTGCAGCGCATTTGCGGAGAATGTATAGCGGTTTTCGCGTATGACGTTGTTGCGGTCGAGGTGCATCTTTCGTAAGTCTCTTTCACCCAGTTCTACACCGCTGTTTTTTAGTCCATAAAAACAATAAGTAAACTGGTGTGTAAGGTATTTTGTCAAACTTTTTCTGAAATGAAACACTTCGCATTGCGTTTAAGTTATGTTTAATCAAATCATGCATCTATCTTTCTTGCAAGATGACTGAGGTGGGATATTGTGTAGGCTAACTGATGCGTTTGATGCTTACTGGGCGATGTTTTCAAGCGAATCTTTTCAGCTCATTTTGTGGGGATTTATCGTTAATAATGACAAGCAAAGTAAGAAGAACGCTACTGCATTAACTTATTTCCTTAGCCTGTATGCTGTTCGCAGGTGTCCGAGTGTTCACTTTAATTGACGTGCTGCCACATGCTATGAACTGTCAACATTTAACATGACTTAATTATGCCTTGCTGGTATTTTCAAAATGGAATTAAATTGGAGAATTTTGTACCCCCCCCCCAAAAAAAGACATAATTACAGTGCAAATGCTTTGAGTCGATCTTAATTTTCGAATTAATGAAAACCAACGTGTGCTCACAACCATTGCACATTATTAACACGTCACATCTGTTTTTAAATGTTTGACACGGTGCAATTGACATTTTGTGCTACTAAAATGCACCATTCGTTTACCTTTAAAGTGCCGGTGATTTAATGTTTTCTAAATTTTCCGTTTATATAACCTTTAAAAGATGGCGATTCATTATTTTCTGGGCAGGATTGACTTGTCACCTCGTCCATGATTTAAGAATGTGCATGGAACTATAGGCAAACCTTTGTAACCCCATTGGGTTTAAAGGGGTAAATAAACATTTGAAAGAAAATTGGATGTAGACATTTTACTATTAATATGACAAAAACAACTCCTAATTTTCACAAACTAAACAATTTGAATAACATGGAACATGAATGCCTTAACGACGTCTTGTCTATGAGGTTATTAAAGTTATAAACAATTTGTAATACATTGGATTGTGATTGTTTAGATTGAAAATTCATATCGGCTTGTACTTGCCTTCAAGAAGTGGATGTTATGACAAACCGTGGCCGAAGATGTTCACACTTACACTTGCATTTATGTTTTAGTACCTTCGCTTTGGATATGCAGTTTTATCAGAGGCCTTTCCAGCTTCCTTTTGATGGAAGACCTCTTCCTACATGTCCATTGCAATTAGGGTTTTTTCCCGGCGAGGCAAAAGCAGGTGTTAGTTCTTGTGGGGATAGTTTTTATGTCTAATTCTTTTTTCTCCTTGCAATTCCCTAACTCAAACTGTTTGTTTTATTCAAATATGTTACTAACTCCCTGCGGTGTTTATTTAACACCCCCAACACACATGAACACACGCAGATTGGTGAAAACAGTGTGTGGGCGTGTGTAAGTCCACATAGTGTTTCAAGTCCCTACATTGTGTGTACCTTCTTTGTTCACAGGTCCACACATCTTATGTAATGCTTGCCCACCCACTCTTTTAGGTGTGTTTTGCAGTCTAGTCCCAGGTCGAGCATACTTCTTGGTCAATCTTGGGTCATAACCTGTAAATGTCAACCTATATACTCGTTCTGTGCACGGTTCTAAAGGGGGATGAATAAAAAGTTTTGCAAAAGATATTTTCGCCAAGCTTTGATATATTTTGTTAGCCGATATAGAGTTACGGACCGTGTTTACTTTGAAGTGGAGCAATTCAAGAGTATTATTACAACCAATGGTGCAGTAAAACAAACCAAAATAGAGCTGCGCCACAGAAATGAGATGCGCATGCGCAATCAGAGTTGAAAGGTCACGAGGGTATGTTTAACTCTATGAGTCAATGTAAAGCAAAATTGCGGAAATGGAACCCTAGAACCGCAGCGTGCTGAGATTTAAGTTAAATTAATCACATTTGCTGATATTAGTCGGGCACCTTGTGATTGCTAGTATAAAGGCACTTCAAGCATGACTTGTTACAAGAGTCCTGACCATTCCAATGCGCAGACTCGGTTTATTAGCAACCATAAAAACGGATTTTTATGGATTTTCTCTTTCTTTTAGCGAAGGTCAAGATTGTCTTTCATTTTCTTTTCTTTGTTTGTTTGTTTATTTGTTTGTTTGGGGTTTTTTGGGGGTGTTTGTTTGGTTGGTTGGTTGATTGGTTGGTTGGTTGGTTGGTTGGTTGGTGTGATTTTGTCTTTCTTAAGTTCTTTATTTATTTATTTATTTATTTCATTTCTTTCTTTCTTTCTTTCTTTCTTTCTTTCTTTCTTTCTTTCTTTCTTTCTTTCTTTCTTTCTTTCTTTCTTTCTTTCTTTCTTTCTTTCTTTCTTTCTTTCTTTCTTTCTTTCTTTCTTTCTTTCTTTCTTTCTTTCTTTCTTTCTTTCTTTCTTTCTTTCTTTCTTTCTTTCTTTCTTTCTTTCTTTCTTTCTTTCTTTCTTTCTTTCTTTCTTTCTTTCTTTCTTTCTTTCTTTCTTTCTTTCTTTCTTTCTTTCTTTCTTTCTTTCTTTCTTTCTTTCTTTCTTTCTTTCTTTCTTTCTTTTTTTCTTTCTTTTTTCTTACTTTCTTTCTTCTTCTTATTAAAGGTAGCATAAATTATTTGCAAACAAAATTACAGATTGTTTTTTTAAATCACGTTCTAGACAGTTATTTAATAGCAGTCTCAAGTATCCTGTGAAGTCACAGCACCCGGTGTGCTTTCGTTTTCAAGAAAAGTAGAAATTTGTGTCATTTGCCAACGATTGTAGGATGACAACCTTTACAAATAGTCTAGTCTCCTGACCTGAGAATTTACAGCTGTCTATAAATTGCTCAGGTCTGTCTGAAGTATGCTCAGGGAACAGAACTACTAGAAGAAACAGGTCAGTGTTGCGGTAGTTGCTAGCACACTAATATGAACCCCAAATCCAGTAATTTACAAAACAAAACAACAGAAAAAGCAAATCTTTGTATTACCTTGAATGTGTAATGTTTATCATGAAATAATTTCCCGGCATATAAAGATGAATTGATAAACATGTATAATTGTTTTCATCTCACTATTTGAAATGCTTAGTTGTCATGGCAACAGGATTCCCGCAAGGCACGTTGGACGACCCTCAGAATATTGACACCCCAGATGACCAGGATGAAGGCCAAGGTGCCAACGTCAACCCTCAGGGTAACCCTCAGGCTGGTAGCTCGTACTTCGTCCCCACGGGAGGTAGCTCCAGCAGCTCCAGTAGTAGCGAGGAGCAAGGGAGTGACACAGGCTCTGTACCTATTGGGAGCGTCCCCTCCGGTACGGTAGGCCCCGGTGGAAGTCCTGTCGTCGGTGGTGAAGCTACGGGTGGGAATGCAGCCGGTGCGGGGGTACAAGGAGGCGGTGTGCAGGGTGGCAACCAAGGAGGCGGTAATGCCGGATCCACCGATCAGGACAGCGGCGAGCAGTCGCCAGGAGGTGCCATGGTGCAGAACGACCCATCCTTCCTCTCCAAGATCCAGGCACAGCCCAAGGGCATTACCCAGCATTCGGGCAGCGCCGGGCAATCGGTCGGCATTGCAATCGGAGTGCTCGGCCTGGTGTCCGTTGCGACCGTCGGTATCATCTTCGCAATCCGCAAGAAGAGGAACGGTTTCATGCGGTTCTATAGCCAGGCTAGCAACGAGCTATAGACCTCAAGAGTCTCTACATTTATATGAACGCAAACAACATGAAAACAATGTTAATCAGACAATGGCTCTAACCCTTCAAGCTGTGCGTGTCTTTAAAATAATAAACAATTTTCAATGAAAGCACTTTAAATAATGCTGAGAAATTCACAGTTTGCAAGGAAAAAACTAAAACAACAAGAACATCAAGTGTCAACAAGAGACGCTGTCTACAAGCTGCGAATGAATGCCTTCAGAGAAACTAAACACCATAACAAAGTTGGACAAAGCCAGTTTTGAGCAAATCAATTGTTGGTAATACTTGTGTAAATAATTTGAAAAGAGCTGAATTATTATTATTAGAAAAAAACAACAAACAAAACCATTACAATAAATGCTGCACTTTTAGGTCTATCTCGTTATTTTATTTTTATTTTATTTATTTTTTCTTACTGGGATTGATTGATAATCGTGCGCAGCTTCAGCTCTTTCCTATTCCTGAAATTGCTGTGATGTACTGAAATACACTAATTGTTTTGTACTTCTTGTATTTTTGTGCAGGATACAAAAATAACTTCTTGGATTTGAACATAAATTAAAAATATCTGTAATAGTTCCCCCAAAGATGCATTTTGTTTTAACTTCAATTATAGCACAATTGAACAGTAGTACAATTATGTTAAATGATATATAAACGAAACACACAAACGATACAATACAACCCAAAGTTAATTGTATATGCACAGTGTGCCTACTAACTTATCATCTTTGCGAGGAACAAACCTTGTAGTTGTGTGATAGTTGCACCAGTGAAAACAAAAGACACTACGAGGGTTTTTGCCCTGAAACCGATGTGTGCAAAGAAGGTTATACTCAGTGTTTTGCGAGTCATGGGGGAAACAATCCACAGGGAGCTGGGGCGGGATTCGAGCCCCAACATCGCATTCTGGAGCAATGCCGGGTAGATTCCAGGAAATTAGCAGAGAATAACTAAACAATCGATTGCCTTACAATGTGTCATTGTCTTTCTTTTTTCTATGGCATTGGGTTGAAAAAATGACTAGAGCGGGATTTGAACCTGCGACCTCCGGATTAACTTGCAAGCGCTCTACCAACTGATCTATCTAGCCCTGATGTTGGCGGTTTGGGGTTCCAGTCAAAACCAGACAACCCGTACCTGCTGTGTTACCCAGGGTTCACACCCACGTCTTTTTAAGACGTCTACAAAAGAAGTTCCACATCAACAGAATTTGAAATAAATTCTCCCGATAATATAATTGAAAGCCAAGTGTAAAATCATTGTTATACTAATAAATATTTACTGATAATTTAACAGGTAAGTGCAGTTACAGACCACTCCAACCATTTTAAATTCGGTGTGGTTTGGGTCCCTGATAACCTCATCGTAATGCACAATAAATAAACAGGATGTATTTGTATATAACGTTATAGAGGTCTGCTTGCTCACTATGATAAAACAATATTAAATATGTAAAAGACTAATGGTAAATAAAGACAATTGCATACATACAAAGTGGTGACAGGGTTGGTGTTCTTATTGAATCAAAGGTATACTACCGGTGTCAAAATTCTCAGCTTGAGTGGTAAGATTTTTGAAATCAAAGATGATTGCTTCAATATGCAAAAGGTATCCCTTTCTCCAGCAAAAATTTTCGCATTGATGAATAATAATAAAACAAACTTCAAATGTTTAATACTAAACCGTACGTCTTTAGCATTTTGTGGATAAACTACAAACATGTTTTTATCAAGATTCAAAAGATAAGCAAGGAATACAGAAACCTCATTTGAAAGTACCAGCTATTCTCAATGTGCCAGAACTGCGAAAAAAGGGGGAAAATGTCACGTTGATTTATGAATATCGTAGAAATGAAATAGATCCACAGCCTGTGACACATTTCATTTATCTCGAGATGCATCACATTCTCAGAGATACCAACAATTCCCCAAGCTGCAACCAGGAACAATTTGTGAACAACAATCTAGGAAATTTTTAGGACTAATTTTAACATAATAGGGAAAACTTTCCATAATCATGGAGAATGTCAAACTTGTTGATCAGAATGTGGAAAGATTGGTCTGTTTTCGGGGAACTTTCTGCAGAATCAGGGAGAGTTGACAGTCCTGCGTTCTATTTCTACCAACCTGTCATTGTCTATCTCTCTTTCAGCAGCGATATACAAACACAAAGAGTGAACATTCCTTTAATTAACCAAACCAATAATGTGCATTTTCTTTTCCTAAACAGTTTTCAGAGAGTCTGTAAATGCAATTGTGGAAACAATTTGTTTATCTGATTTGGTTACCTCGATCTTGAAACTCAAACTTTTAAATAATAACAAATACTAGCCACTTTTGAATCTTACGGCAAATTCGACCAGTCACGGAAACTAACCGGAACAGACTATTCTTACACATAGTTCAGCTTTTATGAGTTGACTAAAATGTTAAGGTCAAAGGTGAAAATTATACCTCACCCTTTTCCCGTTTGCACATACCACACTGTACCGTCTGGATTTGAATGTCTGAGTAACGGAACCTGTAAATTAAATGTCCCCATATAGTGCCGTCCCACATGTCGGACAAAATATCCCACAGAAGTGACGAAATGTTTGCTCAAAGCCTCCAAGAGAATTGTACTCATTTTCTTAAGTACGTGGTCCAGCATCGGTAACAACGATCTACCTCAACTGTGTTGATTAGGAATTTTAAAGGAAACATTTGCTGTGTTAAGGCAGTGCTGTTTGTTTTCAGACCCTTTAGATTCAGCCTCCAAAGCAAAATTGTTAGCCAGCACCCCCTTAAGTAGGCCCCTTAAAGCGCAATTACAACATTATTATTACCCCATGTTCATTGGGCCTCATATTCTTGAAACCATATCAACTCATCAAGAGTAACCAGCACCGGTAGCCAAATGGGCACACAGGTTGCTTATCACTCACATCAGCAATCTCTACCCTAAAAACAGGTACCCATTCACTCCTGAGTGACGAGAAGCATGTATAGTTAAGTGGCTTGCTTTAGGACATAAGCGTCCCGACCAGGATTCGAACCCACACTACAATGAACTCAGCCATCAGAACTTGAGTTCGATGTAAAGCATTTGAATAAAGCCGTCCCCTGAAGATTTGTCTCTTTCTCCAGCCAGTCTGGCCCGGGTAGCCTTCCCATTGTTGTTAAGTCATCTCTCTTTTCTATTGACGGTCCTAACGGGATTCAGTTCGTCTGCCCGTTAATGGTTACCACTCGTTCACCCATAGGCTACCGTCTTAAGCCCTTAGTACATGACCTCATCACCCATTTCCATTTTGTCTCTACCATTTCCTCATAAAAACACGACCTTATATAAGATCTTCAGTTTGTATCGATGTGGCGTTTCCGAGGTAACGGAATTACTGTACTTTGTGCAGTTCCTGTATGAGTCCAGATTGATCACCGGCCGGTGATATATTTAAGAGTTTACACACGTGCTTCGGGATGTTTATCCGTGTAGCCTCTTAGACTATAATTGACAGAAGAGTTAAATTTGTAATCATGTATCAAGTACACGCCCTTATAACGATTGCGTTTCCGCCAGGTTGTCTTAGAAATCTTCAAGATTGTAAGCCTGTGTTTGCTTTACTTTCGGTAAAGGCGAGTCGCCCGAGGAGAGGGTAGGCTGTGCAAATCTCGTGTACTTTGAACGTTAAACCACGCAGTTTCGTTTGCTTCACACGTTGAAACAATTTAAGTCGTGGAAACCTAAGGTTTCTAAAAATGTTTGACAAAGGGAAAGATTTATACGGTCTTTTGGGTGCATTCAGAAAATGTATTCGTTTAAAACTTCCGGTCAATTTACAACCTCGCACTCAAATTCCGACTGTTTTAATCAGTCGTTATGTTGGGAAAGAGTCGGGGTCCACTCGTCGAGGAACAGCTATAGGGGACTTCTTAAAGTCCCGTCAGACATAACTTTGAAATATAAAGGGCATCTCCCATTGACCTTTTTAATGATATATGTTTCTTCTATTTTGACGTATTAAACATGTTCAATTTTACCCCCTTCTCCCAAATGACTCGCAATGACTCCCATCTTCAATTCAACCCCCACCCGTACTCGGCCACCATGTGCCCGCCCATGACTCACCTCGCATGGTTTCTCTTTATGACTCGCAATGACTCCCATCTTCAATTCAATCCCCACCCGTACTCGGCCACCATGTGCCCGCCCATGACTCACCTCGCATTAGTTTCTCTTTATGGTGATTGTTATTTCAAGTTCTAAGTTTCAAATTCTCTCCTCCTTGAACCGGCCCACTTCCACAACAGACAATTCACTTGTGTCTGTCTTTCACATAATTTAACCTCTTCATCACCTATTAACGGAGCTTCATGGATGTCATCTTTTTATTTTTTTTAACAAAACAAACACAAAATAGATATAGTTTTATCGCCAAAATCTACTTAAAGTGTTAAATAAGTTGGTTTGTCGTGATAAGTTAGGTCAATGCGACTTCTTGACAACTAAAAAGTCTACCTACGATCTTAAATTCAGTAACCTTTTTGATCGATGTAAGTTATCATGGTTAGTCGACTTTTTAAACTGTAGTTAAAAATGAACCTGTTTATAACAATTTGTGTAGAAATTTATGAGGAAAATTAACCATAAATAAAACAGTGTACATCAAAGGGTACTTTTTTCAAAAGTAAACCGTTAAAAGCATGAAATTCGTGGGAGTAAAACATTTTGTTTACAGTGGGAAAATGGGAAAAGATAACAAAAAAGACGTTGTATTGTGAAATTAAATGCACAAGGCACCTCAAGTTAAAAATGTGAAATGAATCGATGTGACCTACGAGAAATGAGCATAAAGAATAGGAATTTATATACACATTGCGATATAATTGTCACAGTAAGTCGACATCCTAATTTCAGTAAGTCGACTTTGCGAGGTAAATTATCACGTAAGTTCGAAGTCTAATTACTTTTAGTAAGTTGACTTTGTAAGATAATTATCTCACTATCTTGATAAGTGGTGTGGCACTCCTGAAGCTACGTACTTGGTAAAAGCTGGACAGTTACGATGCTAATTTTTCTTAAAGATGCATGTGATAACTTTCTGTAAAACTTGCGTCAAATTGCAAGAATGACGGTTAGATATTTTGGTGTGCTTTTACATTCTGAGCTTTCTTTATATTTCTTGCATTCTCCAGACTGACATTGTATTAGAACACTTTTTTTCTAAAACTAAGATAATAATATCTCAGATTGAAATAGTTTTAACAATATGAAGTTCGGAAACAGTGCTACTACCACACGATGAACAAAGTACATTAGTTTCAAAGGAAACTCAAAATAATATTTATGCGATGCCAAAAACCATAGCGTGTGCTTCAATATTTCAAAAACAGCGTCCCTGATCATTTTGGCTGCAATGCCCCATAAGGTTGTATCTAGGCTCCAGTTCCTGTCCAGGTTCCACTTTAAAGCCTTTCTTTTTATCTTCGGGTCCCTCAAGGTGATTCATCGCTGTACACGGTAAGGTCTTGAAACGTGTCCAACTTTGCTCACGATTTTTTGAGCAGGATGAACTTTACGGACAAAAACTATGTTATTGTCAGGATTTGCAAAATAAGTTTGTTCGTTTTTTTGTTTTTTATCTGATATTTATTTGGTTTGAACTTGGAACTGGTTCAAAATTCCCACGGGAATTTTTTTTTCAAAACTTGTCATCTTCAAGAACAATGTTTGTATCCGACTATATGTCTTTGCCTAGGAGACAATTTAAGTGCCCAGACAAAGGCAGAAACACATTGCGGTTTTAGTTATCTCAGTTTGGGTTTTTTGTTTCTCAGCGTTCATAGAGTGTGTTTCTTTACACGTGCGTGTTTTTAAGAAATAGGCCCCTATGGATGGTTTATTGGGTGTTCTAACAACGAAAACATCGACAAGAACAACAACAGGAACATTAAGAAGAAGGAGAAGAGGAAAAAGAAGAAGAACAAAAACAACAAGAACAACAACGACAACAACAACGACAACAACAACGACAACGACAACGACGACAACAACAATGACAACAACGACAACAACGACGACAACAAAAACGACGACGACAAAAACAACAACAACAACAACAACAAACAAACAATATACCATCCCTTAGAACCTGTTCCATGGTCAGGGATGCATCATTTTGTAAATTTTAACACTTGTTTTCTTTGTTAAAATTACCAAATTATAAATTGAGATCCACTCCCAGGCTGGGAGATAAATAAGTTACAGTTTTGAGATTGAAATTACGGAGCTCTGGAACTGCTATCTGACTTTTTGAAATCCTGACATAGTTGTCTCAGGAGAGCTTCATCCTACAGAGAGAAAACATATGGTGTCATTCCAAGATTAAAATCTCGGGATGAAAATGTCCTGAAGAAAAACATGTCACCATCCCGAGAGAAATATCTTGAGATGTCGACATCTACCAACAAGATGTAAACTTCCCAAATTAAGGTATCTAAAGATTACGACATTCTAAAGCAAGGTGCTTGACACCTCCCCCCCCCCCCGTTCCCCACTAAAACAAAAATACTAATACAAAATGTATGCCGTACTAGTTTCAAAAGTTTCTCTAATACTACTTTCAAGATGTCGTCAACCTTAGATATTTATCTCGAGTTGTTTTTAAGTGTGCGTTATACAGGTTTTATAAAAGTATGCCCTGCTCACAAACTCAGTGTGTAAAGCAATAGTTTCGACTGAAATGTGAAACTAGAATTTGTTTTCAGATGGTGACATGATGTTTCATTTCGAACATCATATTCCTCGACGTATATAGTGAAACAATTCTTGGGGCCTTTTTAGACTTATAGACCTTGATCACACTGCGGCCATTTTTGTCTGATACCCCCGTGTACACATCGATACTGATAGTGTTAATTCTCAAATTATAAAAAGGGGTCTGACTACTTTCCCTTCCAGCCTCAGTTTGGTTAGACTGCTTTGAATGGAAGACAAAACAAGATGGCTGCACCATGATAAAGTTCCATAGGCCCTAATCGAAACAGCAGCTTTGGTTTTGGGTCCGGCATAGGCTCCATCAGTTATTCTGAAAAACGTACACTTTCGGTACGGGCCTTAGATTCGCGGATGGTCTCTAGGCTGGAGCCAATATTCTCACATCCAAACTGCACAGTGGGAGAATACTATTTCTTTCATGTATTACTATATACAGTGAAAGAAAGAAACCGTGTTTTAATCCTTATTAAAACATATATATATTATATATAAAACATGATCTACCTTGACGCTCCCGAACTGGCTCCAAAATTTCTGAAACGAGGCACCATAAATAGACAAACTGAAATGACTACTAATGAATTTCACTTGACTATATGGAGAGTTGCCAAGGTATCTTCGACTAAAATGTTGCAGCCAAAAAAAGTAAATGAATACAAGGTTTTCGAATTTAAGTAGCATTTAATATGATTCTTGTAAGATTGTTTTGAGATTTATAATGTAAGACTGAAACCCAACCCTACATAAGCTCTCACACACACAGCAGAGTCCAGCATTCTCAAGAAGACTGTCAGAGCACACTAACTTATACGTCGAGCAAAAACCAGCTCTTCTCCGAGCCAACACTACTCACAAAAAAATTCTTACATGGTGTTACTGCAAACCTTACTTACTTAGTTTAAGATTTTTAATCAATAAAGTTTGTTTATGTTTTTAAATTTGTGTTGATGTTGTTTTGTTTTTGAAGCCAACGATCAAGAAAAAAGTGTTGAAAAACTGTTCAAAGACTAAAACAAGGTATCTTCAAATTATATACTGCAGCACACATAAAAATGTCGAATTTAATTAGCATTTTGTATAACCTTTGTATGATTATTTTTAGATATATAATGTAAGACTGTTTGTCATTAGACTTGTTTTTGTCATATTTTTTATTTTATATTTCATATGAAGTTAAATTTTGTTGCTGGTGTTTTGTTTTTGAAGCCAATTGCTGTAGATTGAATTATCAAGAAAAAGTGTTTAAAATCTCTTCAAAGACTCCACAAAAAATGATGGTCTATCTATCTGTGACAACTGAGCTTACAGTGTCCCCTGGTTGTATCCATGCAATTATTTCCATATATACTACTTCCAGGGGCATACATGATTCACGGTCAAAACCGTGATGAATCTTGAACGATTTCCAAATTCAAAGATGCTTATAGAAAACTGTTTAACTTTGACTATTTCCTCCCACTCGTTAATTTAAAGTAAATGTTACGTTCCTGTGTGTGAAAGAAGAATCTGTAATCGGTGCCACGTCGCTTCGTCCAAGGTGGAAATAAATGCACAAAAGTAAAACTACAACGTTTGGGATCAGGTTGGCTTCATTGTATCTTGCCCTGCCCGTTGGCCCTCGGTTCGAATCCCACCTCAGACCGTAGCTTTGCAGGTGAATTTGGTTTTCAGTCCCTATCTGATCTCGTGGGTTTTCCCTTGATGGAGTTTTCCTCCCACATCTGCCTTTTACCTACCCGGTTCGAATCGCACGTCAGACCGGACTTCGCATCTGGCTTGGGTTTTCACTCACCATCTGATCTCACGGGTTTGTCCCCTAGTTGGGGTTTTACCTCCAACATCCCAAACTGAACGGTCCTTCATCATCCTCTCTACACAGAGATCGTCAGGCATATTTGTTACAGTCACACCCGCTTTTTAGGGGTTAGGAAATAAGAGCATTGGTATAATGCGTTTCTGACACCCTTCCAGCCCATTCCCACATCCAAGGTCAAGGGCTTGTTAAAAGTGTAATTGAATTTAAGCTTTGGATTGCACGTGATTATAAAAACATATCAAAAAACTAATACAGTTGATATTAACCATGAACTTTAACAAAATGTTTAAACTTTAAAATAACATATGGGAGTGTGTCATATGGTTCTGATGTTCTTCAATGAAAACAATGATTTGGGCAAAACATTTTTTATAATCTAAAAATGTTTAGCTTCGGAGTAAAAATTTTAATTTATTTATCACTGCCTGTCAGTTTTATCCAAGGTAGACCTACATGGCATATTTACAAATCACAAAAAGCTACAGGATGAAAACGCCACTCGTGCCCCCCCCCCCTCAAATGTGTGTTTTATATATAGATGTATAAACTAAAAGAAAAGAAAGAAAGAAAGAAAATAGTAAAGAAGCGCATGCCAAAAACCTTTAAAAATAAACCAAAATCGAATAAATTCGTGGAATAACTATTTTTGTTTAATCTGCTCTATCTCTCTTTTGTTTGTTTTGGCAAGGATTGGTGTCGTACCATTGTTCTAAAAAAAAAACATTGTCCACAGTTCTTGGTGTGTTTTGATGAAGCAACACGCGGGCAGAAACATGGTCCAAGAGATACCGATCAAGAATATCAAAGTAACTTGATTAAAATAATGTTAAATTAATGGTGAGGTTAAGTGATTACCAACCAAAAGGACAGCTGGATAAAGCAAAAACTAACACAGTTGGTGCATATCTGCAAATTTGCTGCATATCTCCACCAAAAAGAGCGCCGTTTTATACGAAACATAAAACGCTTTCCGTGACGTCACAACAACCAATCTGAAGATATGTCAAACAGTTTCCCACAACCTTGACCCCAGCCGGCTTTCACCCTCCCCAAAGCCGTGTGTTATACGGGAAAGATACACTTCACACCTGTTACGTGGCAATGAGCTGCAAGGTGGACGTTGGAACTAATCAGATTTCCTTGATTGTTCATAGGAAACAAACTTATTTAAATGTAAAGTTTCACAAGTAACCAACTAGCGGCATGCAATTAAAGAAAGTGATATTTTGAAGAAACCTAGTTGTAGATGCACGTATACAGCTTTTCAAACGTCTCAAGCAATATACTGCAGATCAAACAATTGGCATAATCAAAAGTTTTCCAGCTTCGGGCTTCAGAAGTCTTCATCTTGTCAAGATTGTTTTTATTGATGAAGACATCCTAAAAAATAGGGAAAAGGGAGGGTGTATTGATCTTTAATACTTCGTGGGTGTCATCCAACAGCTCCGTGGGATCACCTCCATGTGCATAGTGTGACCCTAGAGTGAGTCAGCGAACGGAATAGGTGATAGGGGACTGGAGTTGGGGACTGGAGTTGAGACCGTCGAGCAGCCCTTGTGACATACAAACTATTGGCATAAGGGGCAGAACTTTATTATTAAGTTTGACGAATGATGCGACAGCTTTTTGAAAGTGGCCTTTTAAACAACTATTTTTCTTAAATGCCCCCATTTTTCCGGCGATCATTTTTATTGTAAAGAAAGTGATGAACATGGCCCCTCCTCTTCGGAGGGAAAATGCCACGTGTGGAAAAATGATTCAATACTCCTTCTGAACAAACGAAACGAGGAACACTATTTCAAGAATTGAGAGACAAATCTGTAAAAGTATTTCTTCCAGAGATAATAACAATAAACATTATCACCTTAAAGGGTGTCTTCAAGGTCATTTTAATGTTTGTTATGCACTGTTACTATGTAACAGAAAGAGTCCTTATGAATGTGGAAACATATTCAAGTCTAACCTTAAGATAGAAATAATGGAGCCAAATGTTACATTATTTGATATTCATTCCTACCGCAATTTGAAACCAGGTAGCATTGGATATCAACAACAAATGGGTCTATACACCTAAACTACAAACAAGGAAGTCAAACTCAATGCCTTTTTGACTGAATATCATCAAACTTCAGGGAATGAAATTCAACTTTTCCTGTACAAAAATGCATAGACCAATATTGTTAGAAATGTGACGCCATTTTGGATGTTTTGGGATGTTCACTGGAAGGGTATCAAACAGAAAGATATTTTACACGATTTTAACTTTCATGAGGACTCTATCTCTTGACAATGAGTCAACCTTCAAATGCAAATATCTTATTGTTTAAGTTGTCATTGCTGTTGTTGTTGTTGTTGTTTTTTGTTTTTTGTTTTTGTTTTTTGTGCTTTTTTCGGTTTTGTTTTTGGTTTTTCCTGTGTACTTTAAGAACGTGCCCGAACTTATAGCCCCAACTCTGCAACTTAATGTAACCCGAACACTTACCCTGTGGGACGAACCCTTGACCTACA
>JAMKCF010000442.1:17500-21017 GCA_023634235.1 Pisaster brevispinus | reverse complement strand
ATGTTTGTTTCTTCAAGTTAAGCATGTGTCCCAGTTGACAATTTATTAAGTGCCACTTCGTGAAGCTTTTTTTTCTAAGGCTGTATTAAAAAAAATCTTAATGATAGCTCCATTATGTTTAAGATTTAGCTGGTAAACGAATCTATTTCAAAAATGTGTTTTGTTCATACCGATAGTATGTGTGGTCAGTTCTTGCTCAAATGATGTGCCTTCGCTTGTTCCGAGTGTAGTCACAACGATGGTGAACGATGTACAGGGGGACAAGCGATTAAACTGTACAGACGTTGCCCTTGTATTCACAGACTGTTGACGTCGGGTTTTTCCTGCTATATACAACTCAGCTATGTAGCCTTTAATTATGCCTCCTCTGCTGCCACATGGGATAGGGTTCCAGATTATACCGATACTTCCGGCAGTCACATCACTTCTAGCAAATGCTGGCGCAGCTTGAGGGCCTTATGTTGTAAGGTAAAGTAGTTTATGGTTCATGTAGTTAAAACAGTAATACATGACTCAATTTGTTAATGATCAATGTTATTGTAAAGCAGTGGCGTAACTAGACATTTTCATTTGGGGGGCAAGTGGGGGCAAAGATTACATTTGGGGGTGCCAAAGAAGTGCAAGATTATCATTAAATATGTTAACTGATTTATATATTATAAGAATATACTTTTCTGCGATTTCATATGGGGGGCAAGGGGGGGGGGGGGGGCAAGGGTTCTGGGCGGGGAGGGGGCGCAGGCCCCCTGCCCCCCCCCCTCTGGTGACGCCACTGTTGTAAAGACAGACACAGACAAACAAAAACAAGCGAGTTCAATAAAAAAAAATGTTCTATGCTTTTACTTTGGATGTAAATTACCGTGTGGCTACTATCAAGTCACAAATTGGGTAGTAAAATTTGTCTTTTTTCGTTCCGTATGTATGTCTCACAAGGGGTAAATGAGGCTAAACCAACTCAGAAAAAACGCCTGCCACTGTGATCCCCAATGATCCGCAATCTGATGTGATACATTTAGATCTACGTGGTCTAGACGGCGTGGCTGGGATCACTGGCTATTTATGGACATTCTAATTGTTAAAAATAATTATAGGATAATGAATCAAGTATGAAACTGATTGATTCCATAATGCAAAAGATAAATAAATTGTTGTTTATTTGCACACTTGATGTGCGTGTAAACTGTACATAAAGTAAACTGTACCTAATGTAAATCATGACTGTGTTACAAAATGCCTCCACTCTCACAAATACTTACTTCTTTCACCGGTAATCTCCGATTTCGTATTCGAAGTTCCGTTTCCGGCTTCATTTCTGGGTGTAACATTAACCCTATAAGTTGAGTACGCTCTCACTCCTTGTATAATGACTGATGTTTCGTTAGTCACCAGTGACTCAACGGATTGGTCACCCTCCTGACATTGCTCCAGATTGGTGAGTTCATACGTCACTAGGTAGTCAGTGGCGAGGCAAGGATTCCCAGGGTTGGTACCAGGGGGTCTCCAAGACACTCTCAGTTGATCATGTTGCAAGCCAACAACTGTCAAGTCAGTAACAGCTTCTGGAACTTTGAATGGTCGTGCACAAATTATTTGATTGTGGTCAATGGATAAAGGTACTGTTAATAAACAACTAAGGGAGACTTATATACGTCAAGTTTTCAAAATAAACTCCACAAAAAGTGTTTTAGTGAAATTACACATTTACCATTCATAGGCCCCTATTTCCTTGACCGTCGACTACTCCTTTTCTTATTAGTATTATTAAAGTAAATTTTATTATTCGTCCCATACGTACCGATTGTCTTCGTTGTTTCCCGTTGGTTAAACGATGTCGTTCCACCTCCACTTACAGTAGTTACAGTGATGGTGTATGATGTACAGGAAGATAAGTGCTCAAACTCTACAGACGTGGTCTGCACATCCCGAGACTGAATGGATTGGCTCTGTCCTGACCGAGACACATTCACTCTGTAGCCTGTGATGTTGCCTCCTCTGCTGCCACATGGGATGGGGTTCCAGGTGATACTGATGCTACTGGCTGACACTCTACTGCTGTTGAATTTAGGCGCAATCCCAAGACCTGTTCGGAAGGCAATGTTAACATTAAATTGATAATGTCAAAACAGTAACACGATGAAAAGCACTACGCTTTTCCCCTCAAACGGTAAACTGATCGACGTATTGACGTATGTATGTATGTATGAAACATCTATTTTAAAGCGTCAAAAAGTGTACTTACTTCTTTCCCCTGTAATCTTTGAACTGGTTTGAGTGGGTCCATTTCCAGCCTCATTTCTCGATGTGACATTGACTCGATACTCAGAGTATGCTTGCAATCCTGCTAGAGTTATAGATGTACCAGTAACGCTCAGTGAATCCCCCGAATAGTCACCTTCCTGACATTGCTCCACACTCATGAGTTCATAGGTCACAAGGTAGTCAGTGGCAGGGCAAGGATTTTGTTTGATGCCATCTCTTTCTTGCCAAGACACATTCAGTTTGTCATGGCCGTCTGGTTTGACTTCCAAAACCTTAACACTCAAAGGTGCTGTATAAAACGTCACATCATCAAAACAACTTATAAGCAAAACTTCCATTTATCAATGGAACAGAAGTTTAAAAAAAATCATGAAGTTATTTATGGCACCGGGAGAAGGAAGGGCCTAGAGAACATGTAAACTTTCGAAATACTAGCAATGCTTTTGTCCCTTTTCACGTTGCGGTAATGATGACGTCACTTTTACTTGAATGCATAGCTACTCAAACTTGCTTTCAAAGAAGAGCTCGCACTATTTTCTAGAACTACTCGCGCAATATGACACAATAGGTTGTTTATCAAAACATAATTTTTGTAATAAAAACAAATAACAGTTTGCACCGCATGAATGCTTCAATAGTTATGTTTATGCCCACGGGGTTTTATTGTATAAATTCTTTAATTACCTTGTTTTGTTGTTTGTTCTCTAGTCTCAAAGGACCACGGTCCTTCTCCAATGGTGGTGAAAGCTCTTACTTGAAATAGATATAAAGTGCATGGTGTCAGGGAAGTAATCCTTATAAATTTGTCCGTTGTTGTTATAGTATTGATGAAGTCGGTGTCACTTCTTTCTCGATACCTGTATTGATACTCCATTATATTGCCGCTTGTCCTTCCACAGGGAAGGTCCAAGGTGAACTCAAGGTGATTTGCAGATGTTGAGTTGACAGATACAGTTGGTGCTTCTGGTTCTGTAAGGGAAACCACAGTAAATACTAATTTTGAAAAATCCCTCTAAGAATAGAGTTGTACATAAGTTTATACAGTCCTTAGGGCAACTGAAATAAGCACAATGGCAAAAAGCCCCCCCCAAAAGTTATTTCAATAACACCCTTTCAAATCTTACTTGATTGTTTTGTTGTCATAGTACTGGTGACGGAGGTACTGCTTCCAACTTGATTTCTCGATGTAATTCTCACCCTGTATGTTGAGTACGCCTCCAGTCTGTCAATGGTGATTGTAGTGGTGAAAGTATTCAAT
>JAMKCF010000442.1:2500-12500 GCA_023634235.1 Pisaster brevispinus | reverse complement strand
TCAGTATGGCACTCTCTCTCGTAACAATAAACACGGGAGGATGCTCCAATCCGACTCGTAATGCCTCTTTCCACGAGTTTGTTAAACAGACTTGTTTCAACCCTGACATAGTCTTCCTTCAAGAAGTCAATGATTTACCTACATCCTCATCTGTGTGGAAACATTGGCAACGTCAAATCAATAGTACGCCGGGCAAAACGAGGGGATCAGGCGTGGCTACTGTTGTCAAAAATAATATCTCTGTACTAAGTCATGATGTTCTTTTTCAAAGTTACGCTCTATATACTGAAATTGAACATGATTCTAATATATATCACCTGTATAATTTACTTGTTCCACAGGGAGACGCAGAGGCAGGAAGAATGCTGGAAGCTCTGGAACACCACTGCGCACAGCATGATCGAGGTGAAATAATTATAGGAGGTGATTTTAACTGTACCCACAATCCCTCTCTTGACCGCCTTGCAATCACTCACGAAAAACGGCACAAATTAGCCTCTACCCTCTCAAATCTGGTCAACAAAAACACTCTTTGCGACATTTGGCGGGAACGCAATCCAGAACAAAGGAAATATACTTGGTTCCGCACTAACAACATAACTACTGGGACAATGTCGAAAGCGAGGCTTGATCGCATATACCTACCTTCCCATATTGCTCCCACAGTTTCCAAATGCAACATAATCCCATGCAGCCTGTCAGATCACAGTGCTGTCAGTGTTGTTTGTAAATCTAGCTCTCAGCGCCCCAAGGGAAGTGCCTATTGGCACTTTAACAACTCACTCCTTCAAGACGAAAATTTTAAACAAATCATTTCCCAGTTTTGGACTAAATGGCAAAACAACCTTCCCTCCTATCCTGATATTTGCACATGGTGGGACATGGGCAAAGCCCATATCAAAAACATCACCCAGACCTATGGAAAAAAATGTGCGAATGATAAACGTGCTCTGATCCAAAAACTTCAGAATGATATAGACAACCTTCAATCCTCCCCCAATCTCACCCCAGATATGAAACAATTTCTTCTCAATCAGAGATGTGCACTGAACAAAATCTACAAACAGGAAGCCCAAGGAGCCCTGGTTCGTTCTCGTTTTCAATTTGAAAGCGAGGGTGACTCGTGCTCCACTTTCTTTTTCAATCTGGAAAAACAAAATTCTTCAGCCAAAACTCACCACGGAATGCGCTTAAACGACGGCATTGTCACAGAAGATCCAAGTGAAATACGCCAGCACATCCATTCCTTTTATAAAGACCTCTATTCCCATGTTCCTACATCCCCAACTGCTCAAAATTACCTTCTCAAGAACATGCCCACCCTTGATCCTGCTGATTCTGAAACCTGTGATCAACCAATTTCTATTGAAGAATTAGATCAAGCCGTCAAACAACTTAACAAAAACAAAACCCCTGGCCTTGATGGTCTTACCTGTGAATTTTACCAATGTTTCTGGCCAATTATGAAAAACGACATTTTTAAAGTCCTGCAGAAAAGCATTCACTCCCAATCCCTTCCTACATCCTGCAGGAGAGCTGTCATTACACTCCTGCCCAAACAAGGGGACCTTCACGAAATCTCCAACTGGAGACCAGTTTCCCTCCTGAACACCGATTACAAAATACTTGCCAAAGCTTTAGCCAACAGGCTGAAAAATGTTATCGGCGACGTCGTTCACCTCGATCAATGTTATGCAGTTCCAGAGCGTTCCATTTATGACAACATCAATGTCATAAGAGACAGCATAATGTATGCCAACCATTCCTACCTGTCTCTCGCCTTGTGCAACCTAGACCAAAAGAAGGCGTTCGATAGCATTGACCATGACTATTTATTCAAAACGATGCAAACGATGGGTTTCGGTGAACATTTTGTCTCCCTCATCCGTCTTCTATACACAGATGCTCAAAGCACAGTCAAAGTTCAATCTACGTTAACAGCCCCCTCCCCTTTGAGAGAGGTATTCGTCAAGGATGCCCCCTCTCAGGGCTGTTATATTCCATTGCTATCGAACCCCTTCTACATACCATCAGAAGTAATTTAAATAAACATGGTCTGACACTACCAGGTTCCGATAGGGTCCTGACTGTTTCTGCATATGCAGATGACGTCACTGTATTTATTTCATCCAACAAAGGATTTCAAGTATTAAATGATATTTACACCATTTACAGCAGGGCGTCATCATCATGTCTTAATCTGAACAAATGTAAAGGGTTGTGGGTCGGAGCGTGAATAGACAGACATGACCAACCACTCAATTTTCTCTGGAACAGCAAAGATGTTAGATTTCTTGGAGTCCATCTTGGAAACACAGAAACATCCAGACAAAAAAACTGGAAATTGTGCAAAGAAAAACTAAATAACGCACTTTCGAGGTGGAGTGGTTTAGCAAGGACCATGTCTTTCAAAGGCAAAATTATCATAGCCAACCAGATAGCTGCATCTAAATTGCTGCATTTCCTCGCTGTTCTCCCTCTACCAGAACAAGTTTTAGACGAACTCCAGGAAACTCTCATCAATTTTGTGTGGTCTCAAAACGCCACCTGCTCAACAGAAAAGTGCTGTTCCAGTCCCCAGAGAAAGGGGGACTAGGTCTTGTCTGTCTTAAATCCCGTGTTCTCACATATAGATTTTCTTTACTTCAGCGTTTGCTATGTAAAACTAAACACCCTGCTTTTTATTTTGTTATTCACTACTGTCATATGTATCGTAATCTAGGGCACGATTTTCAGCTATTTTATACCAATCTTGAAATGAAATACCTTACCAGCCTCCCAGTTTTCCAGGCAGAAATGCTCAAAGCTTGGATCACATCAAAAGCCATCACGAGCGTACCACACGAGTCTGTTAATTATGTAGTGAACCTACCTATTAATAGTTCGTTCTTATGTTGTCATGGTAACAAAGATCTTCTCTCTGGTCGGCTCCTGTCATGTGGTGTTACACTAGTCCGACAACTACTCAGCAAGGATGGAACCTGGATCTCAGCTGACGAAATCCAAACACAGCACCGAATGGGACTGCGCCCGCTATCTTCCAGAGCACTCGAAGCAGAACTGTCTCACATAAGACATACCCTCAGTGAAACCTTCCCAAAACTCTTCAACAAAAGGGGTACGACTAAAGCACCAGACCAAAGAATTGAGTTCTTTCTCCAGTCGAACCACCCAACGCCAGATATCAAAATCAACGGCAACAGCAGCGATGCCAACTTCTCATCCAAACACATGTACACCGTCTTCAACAAAGAACTCAACACTTTACCGGACAATCCTCGAATTCCCTGGCACAGGGACACCCTTCAAATGAACACTACAATACCGTGGAAAAATGTCTACAAACCACCCATTTCCAAGAAAGAGGGTGACGTACAATACCGGTTATTGCATAAGATCTTACCTTCGCAGGAAGTTCTCCACTACATCGACCGTACTCTACCAAAAACTTGCGGCTGGTGTGGACCGTCAGAATGGGGAACCCTGCTACACCTCTTCTTCCAATGCCCATCGATTCAACCAGCGCTGAACTTACTGCATCGGTGCCTCAGACAATTACTTCCTGAACTGACACTAACTTTTGAAACATACTGGTGCCTGATCCACCATAGCAGGGGCCGACAGAGAGAAAAAGTAGATCTAGCTAACTATTTAATTGTCAGTTTTAAAGCAAGCGTGTATTGGTTGTATGTACACTCGAACTTTAAAGACTGTTTAGAGACCTGGAAGTATCGCATTAAGAGTAAAATCTTAGTAGAACACCGCTATTACCAGCTACAGAACAATGTTCCCCTTTTCATCAAGAAATGGGATCTCTGCAACATATTCCAAATCACTGATAATGAAATTGAATGGATTCTGTAATCTTGCGGATTTTTCTTTCTACCATGCAGTTCTTCTAATGTAATTGCTTAATAATGTAGTAATTTGGATGTAATTTCGTCCCCAGCTGTTCTTTGTAACAGACTTGTCTTGTAAATGTATCTCTTTTTTATATTTCTTTGTTGCTTGTAAATTTTGTATATTCTGTGTTTGAATAAAGTATTGTTTTGAAAAGTCAAAAAAAGTCAATCAATCAATCAATCAATCAATCAATCAATCAATCAATCAATCAATCAATCAATCAATCAATCAATCAATCAATCAATCAATCAATCAATCAATCAATCAATACATAAATACATAAATGAATCAGCATGTTATCATGAGTGAGTAACATCCCTAGCAAGCTGTAGCTGTGTGATCGGATACGTCCATAATTACAAACTACAGTACCTTCACTAAACATTAACTATACTAACAATAGCGCTTTGATGTTTCTTCAACTTTTAAGGTTCTTTGTATACATGTTTACACTTTCAAACTTTTTGCGGCCATTTTTATTTTAACTAACGCGTTTTTGGATTGTCGCCATTATCTAAGACTTGCATTTCATAAATAATATACTTTTAGCTTTATTCCGTACCTTGACAGTTATCTCCTGTGTATCCTGCTGCACAGCTTCCATTACATCGACCTGTTGTTTCGTGACATGATACATCGTCAGCACAGTGACAAGTCTGGGCACAGTTCAAACCGAAACTTCCAGCGGTACATTGTACTGAAAACGAGGAAGAGAGAAATGGAGAACGTCACAAATAGACTAGTGGGATTTCTAGAAAATGTGAATGTTAGGGGCATTTTTTTGGTAAAAGCAGGGAACCAGACTTTTTTTCATAATTTGTGTATGCTGAATCCGATAAAAGCGGTTCCCAAGCCAAATTTTGATTTTTTGACCATCTAATTTGTATACACAAAATGGCCGCTATATTGCACATTTTTGACCTTTCTTGAACCACTTTCTGCATTTAGTCTGTAACTATGCGGGCAAAGATGACAAATGAAGGGTCTATACCTATGTTTTGAAGGTCAGCGAATAGGATTAACACATTTGGTAGTAATCAGTAGTAAAACATATTCATAAATATGCAAATTAGTGTCGGCCATTACAGAAAAAAAAACTTGTTTGCAATATCTTTGTTACTAGGCAAGAAAACATGACAAATTAAGTGTCTTTTCCCATGTTTTGAAGGTCAGAGAATATTAAAAAGAAATGTTGAAGTAATTAGTGGTAACAATACTCATAAATATGCAAATTAGGTGCCGCCATTACGGAAAATCATTTTCCTCCAATATCTCTGTAACTAGGCAAACAAACGTTACAAAGAAAGTGTCTTTACCTATGTTTTGAGGGTCAAGCAATATGATCAGTAATAAGCCAGATGCTTAATTATGCAAATGAGCTAGTAAAGCTACAAATGCTTAATCATGCAAATGAGCTCGTACTACCAATGAATATTATAACACTTCGTGTATCAATGCTAAATGTTTATTTTCCAAACTTTACCCCGAATTCTCCTCGATGCTTGTACAGGCATGGCGGAGCAATTGGTCTCACTCACAAATCCCTCATCATTATTTAGTCTGCTTGACTAGACCGTATTTAAACAAGGAGTCTGACATGCTGACATGCACACATTGCTGTGCATTGTAACCCAGATTTGCAGCATTTGCAATGTCGCGTTCTGCATTGCTTCTGGCATGCACACGAAATCATTTCCAGGCAACTTTCGGGAAATGATTGGACTCAATGACATCAGTATGGGATGTAGTCCTGAATCACCATGTTTCCATCCTACGCCAACAGGCTCAGGAAGCTCAGGTACTGCACAGTGAGCATTTCTCCAAACCATTGCTTGGAAGTGGAGAGCATCACTCGTTGGGGACATTGCTTCTGGTTTCCCAGTCTTGGAGAACAGTATATGCCTTGCTCCATCAACAGAGTCTGTTATGTGCACATCATATATTCTGCAGACAAACATTTCTGAAGATCGAATGGTCTCCTCTGTGAGTTCACCAATTCCCAAATTTTTGAGCAATTGATGGTGCTCTTTGAAGACTTTTCATGAGGACTTTTTGGTGTGATTTGCAAAGTAGGATGTGGTATCACATCCAGATAATGCGTGAAATGGTTACAGATTTGTTGCTGAATCTCTTGGTAGGTTGTTGAAAACTGCATCAATGGGTATAATTGTTGTTTCTTGGTAGTACCAGACAACATCCAGAGGCGTTCACATTGTGCAAGTGGAAAGTTAGAAACCAAAAGCACGAGAACATCAGTATCCCTTGATGACACAACTACTGTATTAAACTGGCTGTGCATGCACATCATGTAACACCAACCTAGTGTCAACTTCTTCATGTGTGGCTCTCAGCTGGGTCAAATCGGTGGTTGTCTTTGACGACCTAACTTCCAGTTCCTCTCTGAATCCACCGGCAACTACAATCTCCTTATCATCAGGTGCCTGAAAACACAGTTCCTCAGACAGGAAATGTGCAAGATCAACTTTATTATCAGGAAGCCACAGAAAGTTTGTCCAGTTTTTTGGGAAGAGGCACGATCTTCAACAGGCCGTCTGATTGGTCGAGCTGATTTTTGGCGTTGTGACCTGGTAGCGCCCTTGATTGTCTCTTCTCTGTATCTGTCGAACACAACGTCTATCCGTTAATAGTTAGACCTTGGTTTCAGTACTGCTCTTACGGATGTGTCAGCCAGATCCCCGAATGTCACTGCATTGGCAGGCTTTCACAGAGCAACCGCTAATATCTGTCCATCAATGATGAGGCAAGATGACAAGTTATGAAGTTCAATAGCTTCAGGACAGATTATGCTTTTAGTTAGTTTATCGGCCAGTGGACACTTGTTTTCAGTGCAGAGTGTACCATTCATTTCAGTAAGTGAAAAAGGAACTGGCAGAAGCACGTGCTATAGGACCGCTGTCAAGTCAACTGGACAACCTGCTTCATGGGCAGTAACAAGGCGTTGTAGGACGTTTCTATCTGCCTTTAGGATAGTTCTCTTGTCTTTGTCTTTACTGTCTCTGACAACTTCGTATAGAGATGCAAATGTTTTGGCATTACTCTTGTGTCAGAGCGTTGAATTGGGACATCTGGCTTAATACCTTGCTCAGGTACAATCATTCTCTCCTCAGTGAATGTGTTCACTTTTTCTTGTCCAAGTTCTTTGGTACAAAGTAACGAGTTTTGGATCTCCTCTGTTGCTGAGTCTTTTGTGACAAGATTTGCAAAGGCCCTGGTGACTCTGATGCAAACATCTTAAGGTCGTGAGTAATGCCTTCTCATCATCGTTGTCCCGCTTTTGCCGTGATTTGGTTGCTTCATTGTGAACATGTGGAATGCCAGGACGGTGATTGTACATTGCAAAGGTTTTTGCTGCAATGTGAGACCTGAGATTATACAAAAGGGTCCATCTGCATAGTGCTGATGTTGTTTTTGTGATGCCTACAATTCCACCTCCTTTCTTTCCTGTACCATTTATCCACCCCATGGCTTGATCTGGGTCTACTTGGTTGACTTTTCGCTTGACAACAACGTTGTTTTAGTCTTTATACTCTGACAGCACAGGTTCTGGAAGTTGGTGCATCTCGGCTTTGTAAACTGGACCCCATCTTGTATAGTTCTCGAACCGGCCTCGGCTTATTCTTCGAGGCCAGAAGGTGCCGATGCCGAGGCCAAGACCGAGTCATGACAAGGGGAGGCCGAGGCCGAGACCAAGGCCGTCCAAAGTCGGCCTCGAGGCCGAGGCCGGCCTCGAGACCTCCAACACTGATAGTTCAGGTGGTCACACCAAATGATGTAGGGCAACAACAAGCTGAAGGAGTGGAGGTGAGGCTCCCAATTTTCATCACGCTAAGCTCGAGTGAATTGCAGTAGTATTGAGACTTTATCCATGTAGTTCAACTAGAAGACAAAATTCACATCGTCAGATTTACTTGCAGTGAAATCTTTAAGAAGCTTCTGAAACCGTTCCTGCTTCAGACATGTTATCAGCTCTGCAATTCTTCTACATCAGCTGCGATTGCAGAAATTTCGTCATGACATTTCTTGAGAATTGAGAATTGGTGGCAACAAAAGCCGCCAGAGGGCTTGCAAAGTAAGTTTGTGAGCTCTCATAGGCTTGTTGAACACTTTTCCTGACAAGACAAGCTGCACAGCACCGTCTCCAAACAGTCCAATCTCCAGCCATACTTCAGCTAAACAAGATCCAGCCATGTGATCTCCTATAGTCTTCAGGAAGTTCATCGCGGTATGAAGTCCACCAAGGCGAGGGATTAATTTATCTCGGTATTCTTCAACAGACCACTTCAGTTCCATGAGTTTGCAGAGTAGAGCTTGGTCCACAGTAAGGATTGTATGCTCCTGGCCAAAATGTAAAGATATTGCCATGCATCTCTTTACAACTGTATTTAGCATTTATCTAACACATGAGCCGGAGCAAGAATTATGGGCAAATATCCCACTGCTGTCTGCTCTGTTCCTGTGATGAGACTGACTGATTGAATACTGTCCAAGAAGGTTTTGTGTCAGAATTGTGACGTCGTAGGATGAAGGCCATATCTGTTGCCTTTGCTTGTTTTACACAGTCACTGTCTGCTTCAGGTTTCACAAACCAGGCTTTCTGAACAGGAGCGGTGAATACTGGCTCACTTTTTGCAGGATTTATTTTGGCAGGATACAGGTTCTGCAGGACATCTGGTACAATCAGCGTATGTCTAATGGATGGCTGTAGCATCTGAAGTTCAGCATATGCTTACTGTCCCCGTTGCCATGTTGCCATTTGTGTTGCATGGAAAGTATTTTCCCATGAAGTGTCTCATCAAGAATGTCAATGTCATCCGCAGTGAAGTGGATGAATTCGTTTGCTGCAATGTTTGGCGGAGTAATAACCCCTGTTGCTTGGTCCATAGATTTCAAGGTGCTCTCAGCCAAGAAAGCATCTACTTGCAACACTTGATAATAGCTTAAACAGTGGCTTGCCTTGTTGAACAATTGTACTAGATCTTTTTATTGTGTGGCTCGATGTAGTGTGTTGTAAAGTCCAATGTGTTTGGGAGTCCACTTTTTGCCACCACTGATACAGTAGACTAAATCCGGTGCTACACTCAAAACTGTTATAACAATTATTTTCAGAACTGTCATCAACTGGTGCCTCTTGACCGCCAAAGATTACTGTCTCAGTAACATATATAAACTATCTGGAATGCATGAAATTGCTAATTGGTAATCAGTGTCTTGGTACAGTGGAAAATCACTGATTGTCAAGTGAGATGATGATATACTTTTGGGCCTTTATTGATTAAAGTGCATCAGATGGGAAACCTGATTCAGCGAATGCCCTGGGAAAATGTGTTTAGGGAATTCCCTTTCGCAAACCCAAGCGTTCTAATAAAGGGGATTTTCTCAATGTATTTAGAGTATTATTATCCTCTAATTACCTAGGAAATGTCTTTTGACAAATCTCTGACCCTCAAAACATACGTGGATACACTTCATTTGTCATGTTTTCTTGCTTAGTTACAGAGATATTGCAGAAAAAGGATTTGTCAGTTTTGGCGGTAACTACTTTGCATATTCACTAGTATTGTTTACCACTTATCACTTCAAAAATGTGTTAGTTCTATTCTCTGACCTTCAAAACATAGGAAAAGGCCCTTCATTTGTCATTTTTGCTTGCCTGGTTAAAGACTTAATGCAGAAAATGGTGAGAAAGGACCAAAATTTGTAATTTGGCAGCCATTTTGTTTATGCAAATTAGACAGTCAAAAACCCAAAATTTCGCTTGGGAACCGCTTTTATCGGATTCAGCATACCTGAATTAAGACAAAAAGTCTAGTTCCCAACTTTTACCCCAAAATGCCCCTTAAACCTTATACAGAGCTATTTTTCAGAAATCCCACCAGTCTAAAATGATTTCAAGTCGATTTTGTCTCTAAAATTTCTTAATTTTAGCTTTATTCCATACCTTGACAATTTTCTCCAGTGTATCCTGCTGCACAGCTTCCGTCACATTGACCTGTTGTTCCATTACATGGTATATTTTCAACACAGTGACAAGTCTGGGCACAGTTGGCACCGTATGTTCCATCAACACATTCTGAAA
>JAMKCF010000441.1:0-21084 GCA_023634235.1 Pisaster brevispinus | reverse complement strand
CTATGATTCAAAACCACAGTTCGGTGGATGATAGGGTCTTCTGTATCTTTTAGCACACGAACATGAATTCTTAACCTTGTGATTTGTTTCCCAGTTCTGCAGTCTACTCTTTTTCTTTATCGTTCTTTAATTACCTCTCTGCTTGAGTCAGGTTCCTTGCCTCCATCATGATCTCCCTCAACAGTATCCGCACATCATCTACAATTAAAAGCAGACAGGATTGCAGACATAATAGTTAATAGAACAAAAATTATCAATAAAAAAAAAGTTCTTCAGTAGCCAGGGAACATCAAAATGGGATTTTATTTTGCAATTAAATAAAAATAAACCTCAAATGAGGTTATGAGATTACGAGTTAAAAAGATGGTTTAACCATTATCAATAGAGAAGGAGACAGAGAGAGCTTTCTTCAGTCGCCCCTCTCAAAATGAAAAAAGAAAAAAAAGGAATTAAGGTTATAAGATTACGAGTTACAGATGGCTGAACCGTAATCAATATAGAAAGAGACGGAGAGAGCTTTCATCGGTTCTTTCAAGCAGCCGCCCCTCTCAAAATGAAAAAAAGAAAAAAAGGAAGGAAAAAAAAAGTAGGGATTAGCCCAAACTCCCCTGGGTGATTTACTAGGATCCTTCCTCACTGTAACAAAAAAAACAATACCATATGGTGTCTCAACACCCAGACTGTTGGACTCTGATGAGGGTGGTTTGCCTGATCTCATGTAAAGCATAATCAGTTTACTGGTTCAGTCTTAAATCCAACAAAATTAAGCAATACATGCAGTTGAGAAGGGTTGGGGGATGGTTAGTGTTTAGTGGACTTAAGGTTTCAACAACAAAAATTACATAGCAAATGAAATTCGTCTTCTATAAGAATGTGTTACTTAAGCTTAAATCAATCAATTATATAACTATGTAACCGTTGTTAACAAAAGGAGTGACCTCGTACATTCCTGAGCCTTTCTGGCAGGCGAGATATTACACTGCCCAAATGCGAAACAAGTTTTGGGACGTGCCACCCCTCTCCACATGAAAAGTTGTTAAGAATCACACTGCAATCTCTATAAATGTAAGATTTTATGTTTCCTTCCGTTGATATGTGTACGAATCGTGCCTGCAAGAAGTCCAGGCTCTGTGGTGATTCTTTTGTAAACATGTGACATCACAGGTTACACAGGCTACAATAAACTTGGTAAGCTACACAAAAATAAACTACAATATTAGGAATGCAGTGCAAGCTAACGGTCATGGCCCTTCACAAAAAACACAGAAAATGATATGCGGAAGTAAAGATTCGCAAACAAACATTGCTGTTGAGCAGCTCATACCAGCTTGAAATCTGACTAATTAACGTTGGAGCAAGTCGGGGACTTGCAACCCCCCCCCCCCCTCCCACACTAGACGAAAAAATCAAAAAGAAAAACAAAACACCGAGGGAATACACGTTACAGACATGCGGGACATGTCTGCCTTATGCCTAGGAGTGAGATGATAACGTGATTAAACTTGCAGCCCTTGAATGCGGCCAAAAAAGAATGTCGGTTAGCTTGAACAGAAGTGCTGACGTCAGTGGGTACAGTTGTCTCCTCCACTAAATTGTTAATTGTCAGTCCTTTTTTTTCTTCTTCTTCTTTCTACTGTTTTGTTCGCCGTCTGATTCTTGCTCCATTTCGTATCAATAGCAAGTTCTTTCAACAGAGTCTCTTGTCAATGTGGGGGGGGGGGGGATATAAATAAAAGGATTTTAGCTTGTTTTTTCTTTGTAATCTGCAGAAGACGGCAAATCAGGGAAAAGTTGAGTAACATCAAGGTAAAAAACGATTTTTTAAATCTCTTATCAATGTGGGAAAAAAAATATAAATTAAATAATTTATCTCATAAGCTTGTTTTTTTCTTCTAAATCTGCAAAAGGCAGCAAAGCAGGAAAAACGTACAAAACAAAAGTTGAGTAAGATCAATTAAAAAAACAAAATCAAAGAAGTTATCCTTTTTATAAAACAGGACATTTTTGTTTTTGGAGGAAGTCTTTTGTGTCTTCACAGAAGAGAAAAAGTCAATCTCTTCTCTGAAGATACACAAAAGAATTTTGACAGTTTTGTGCCTGTCCGAGGTTGATGTTGCTTTTTCCATTGTTTATATTCATTCTGTTTGTCTGAAGGGGAAAGCACAACAAGAAATTAATTCTCAAAACTAATCTCGATATAAATATTTAAAACTGGGATTCAAAATCACTAATTTTGATACATCCCTGATGCAAAGTTTTAAAATGTGGCAACAGAACTCGAGTGATCCCGGCAGGTCAAAAATCACAAACTCTACCATCGCTGACGCTATTTGACACGATTCTCATTCACAGGAATAAAACTCCAGCCGTTCAAATAACAGCGGTAAAAAGCCCTTCGTTCCATAAACTCAGCAACATCATCAAATGTGCAGGGGAAAAAAAAAAAGGGCTTTGTCAGCAAGCCCACACACACTGCATCCACTCTCGTCTTATTGACGTGAAGTTGGGTCATTATCTCCATCCACTGTCGACTTAGCCAGAGGGATGAAATGTGTTCAGTTGCGCTTGGAAAGCCCTGCGTGCGTACGCAAGCACTCGTAAGATCTGTGACAATCAGCATTAGACACGAATGGCATATTCTTTAAAACGTGCACTTTTTAGTTCCTCTATCATTTTTTTTTCTTTCTTTTCTCTTCATATGATTCCCACTCGATAGTTGGGGGATTTTTTTTCACAATGCCCCCGGGATCCATGTGTGACTGGAACATAATGCCGCCTTTGATGAGTGTCTCCTGCCGACCTTAGTATTTTTTAGCATAATGTCTTCGATTGCCCTTTTTTGTTTTTTGGTTTGGGTTTTCGAGTTATTTGAAATTCAAATATATTATGGCGCTTATAATTGCACTTTTATGGGAATATTAAAGTATAACTAACTACAGAACTATCTCCCCAAAAAGATAATAGCAGAATTGATAAAGAGCTCATGACAAAACCTAGACTCATTCATTACTATTCATGAAATAGACTAACGCACCATTTACGGCGACAACAAATCAAACACGCTACACAACAGAAGTTATAAATAACATCTTCCACTTCGTCGGACACAAAGCACCCTGAACTTCTCATGACGTGTCTCCCACACAAGCTATTCAGTAAATTTGTCTCTCCAGTGTATCAAAAAAAAAAAAAGAAGCTTGTGATTAACTTATTTGCAAGCAAGCGATCAATCTCCTGGCAAAATAACTTGTTTGACGTACCGTTTCCAGACACAGTCTCCCTCGTTGCTTTTGTCATCGAAGTTTCACAACAAGCAAGTTTTGACCAGCACATGTTAATTACCCTGAAGGCATGTGACTGGACTTAATGCACTCTTTCTCTCTCCATCTCTATTCCCCCCCCTAGCGAATACAGACATCCGTTACTCGGTTGTCAAGAAAACCCCAGCCCAGCTGTCTTGCACCAAAAACAAGCCCCACTTCCTCATCAGGTCAACCTGCCATACATTACAACTGTAACACTCTTTGTCAGCCTCTAGGGGTGGGGGGGGGGGGTGATATAGGAGGCAGAGACATAGCAAACGGAAGGGATTTGGACTGGAGGAGGAGAAAACAAACAGAGTAGTTGTCCCCCTATAGCTGGAGGGCACACAGCTCTCCTTAATGGAAACAAAGCAGAGAACAGTGTCATGTTTATTGCAAACAAGAGTACAGAAAAGTGGATGTGAAGGTTTTATAACATGGGAGGAAACTCCAAAGTGTGATTTTTTGTCTTCTTTTTTTTCAAGACGCTGAATGTCCATTTCTTGAGAGGTCATCTTGAAAAAGGAGACGGATGGAAGACGGAAATATCATAAGGCCCTCTCAAAATGGATGATAAATCACTGCTATAAATCACTAGGGTTATAAATCATTGCTTTCACATGTCAAGGAAACATAAATTGTCCCAGCATTCAAATACGTGCGAAACTTGCATTATGTACTGACTTTCACCTTGCAGCGATATTTATGCAAAAAAAAAAAAACCCCAAAATAATAATAACAACAAATGCTTTAGGGTGCTTTAGTTTAGCATACAGTATCATACTCATTACGTTTGTTTTGGTTTTAAACTGAATGTGTGAGCCTCGATTTTGATGAGTTTCTGTAGGATAAGTTAATTTTTAACAGACTTGTCTTTGCGCCAACGCTCTACATGTACCTCCCCCTTTAATGTTATCTTGGCTCTGGGCGATTTCGATGCAAGATCTTGCATGAGAAAGAGAATGATCTGGCTGTGTGTGTTTAAGGCAACAGCAAATGAGGCATATCTTGTGCAAACACTTGTGTAAGTTCACTGGGGAAGTGTGGATGCTCAAGCCTTGTTATGACTGGCAAGTGTTTTTCGACACTCTTTGATGTGGAGTCAAATGCCTCAAAAACAAGTTTCGAGTGCAACACAAAGTTTGTAATGATATTTAAAAAAAATAAATAAATAAAATAAAATTTTTAAAAAAAAGCAAGGAAGCTGTATAATAAAAGTATTGAAGCTGTTTAATGAAAGAATGGAAGCTTTTTTATTTGAAATGTCTTCTAAACTTAGCATCATGCAGACAAGCAATGGAATGGATGATGTGCATTGACATAGTTGCGCCGCCATCTTAAATCCATGCTGAAACAATCTGCTTATGCGTAGCGCACAGGATGAGCAAACTTCTTTTGCCCTGAAGACGAGGGCGCCCTACTCATTAATGACGTCATGTGCATAAGGTCCTTTGCAAAAAGAGGAAAATGCCCAGGCACCCAAAACTTGTACAGAGTTTTCCAAGGCTCCAGATATTCAAGAACAGGAGGATATCGACTGATCAACTGAAAAGTTGCTTGCCCTGTCCAAATCGTTCAGATATTTTCATCTGAAATACTGCAATGGTCTCAAGGCACTTTGTTTCTTCATTTGATTTCCCAAGTTGAAATGCGCATACAATGAACGTGCCCCCAAATCCCCGACAAACATTAACTTCTATTTTAGAAAAAAACGTGACCGCAAAATTTGAAGAAATTTTTTCACAGGTTGAATGCATTGTATGTTTATTGAAAACTTCAGGATGACAGAAAAAAATGTACTCTTCCAAAAAACATTGGCGTATTATCCCTTTTTTGTAAAACTGCCGTTGAGCAGTGTATAGTTTGACAGTTCAAAGTGTAAATGTCATTTGTAACCAAACTTTGGTAATTACATTGGGTATGTTCTAAGTTGACAAGCAACTTTGCAATTTTCAAAAAGCTGTTTCGGAGACGGCTTTATACAATTTCATCATTTTACTACCACCATAAAGCAGACTTTTTCAGTCATACTGACTGTCAGTATTTTTCATTCTATCAGTATTTTTGAAACATACCTAATACAGAGGGGCTCCAAGGTCATATTGAGTTTTGTGATGCAATCATTTTTCAATAGATAGAATCCTTACGAAAGTGGTGGAAATAAGTCTCTCAACTGACGTTAAAATTGTGTAAAATGTCATTTTATTTGATAACTTTTAAAAATTTGAAACATGTTGCATCAGACATAAAAAAAAAGAGGGGAAAAAAAGGGTTTGTACTTTTTAAAGAGTTTGCGCCAGTCAAAAGGTCAAGTTCAATGCCGTTTTGATTAAATATCATCAAAATTCAGGAATGAACAGAAAATTCTCTGCACAAAAATGTTCAGACCATGTATTCGAAATGTGACGTCATCGAACATTTTGGATTTTGAAGAAGAAAAAAAAAGCATTTGAATGGTATCAAACACAGTGGCATTTTGCACAGTTTTAATGTAAGGTTAGAGACTTGTAATTTTTTTCCAACAAATTTAACGAGGACTCTCTATCTAAAATGAGTGGATCACAAAACTGAACTTGACCTTGAAGCCCCTCTTTAATATACAACTACAGCTAGTGCAGAAAGAATCATACTAAAAAATGGTCACTACTAATATAACAAAACTTAAACTTTGATTATTTATTAATTTATTAATGGGAACAATTAATGGGAATGAATGCTTTTAGTAGTAGACAACAGTTGAACACATTTTAAATCTGATCAACCAATGAATAAGCTGGAAATAATTCATTTAGCCTTTGAGAAAGACTCTGCTAGGGTCGAAATGTCAGGCCATTTTTGCAATAAAAAAAACAATTGTAACTGTTAGTAATAGTAATGTTCAAATGGGAACAGCAATAAATTGAATGCTTTAATAACAACGATTGAAAAAAGAAGTTATAGCTGATCAACCAATGAAAAAGTTAATCAAACAGAATCTTTCCCCAAACTTCCAACCAACACTTGAAATATCAACAGTCAACAAGATTTCTCAACACCGAAAATAAACTTTCAAATTGAATTAAACAATCAACAAGAACACCAACAGCACCAAACCAAACCAACATCTTTGTGTAATCATTGAAGAATCAACTAAAAGCAGTCATCAACAAACGTTCCAATCAACCACAAGTTGAGAAATACAAAAGTTATCCAAAACTTCAACTCCAACGTCAACTAGAAGAAAACCATACATACAAGTCTCATGCAGTGGAGCAGATGGTGCCTGGGCTATGCAGTGGACGCTCAGGGTACCAGGTGACCAATCCAACTCTAAGACACTGCTGAGGCGTCTCGGTAACCCTTCACCTGATTGGCTGTCCACTGGGACCGTCTGCAAATCAGCATGACGGTGAGATGATGAAGCCCTACACGCTGGACTTGACGTCATCGGGACGCTTGTTTCTGATTCTTCGAATTGACCGAGAGCCGAGGGTGGGGGTTCAATGGACTCAGTGCTCCCAGTGTGAGGCAGTTCCATGGGCTCTGCACTGAAATGAACATGCTTGACCTCCTCATTGGAGGGTACAGTATCAACATCCGAGAGTGATGCACTGTTGTCATCGGATGTGGGAGGGTCTCGGTTGATCCTCTCCATAGAGGCATGTATCAGCCGAGTATCAGCCTGATCATTTGCAGCTCGGAACCCAGTCTCCTGAGTGAAGCTCCAGCAGTCCTGCCAGACATCCGAGGCATCATGGTACTCAAGGCTGGCCCCAGAGGAACTCCGGTAGGCAGTCGGGTCAGGGGTCGGCGACCCCTGACTGACATTCTCAGATGATGGGGTGTAACCCGAGTGACCTAGCTGCTCCAGAGCCTGGAGTGTGTCCCTCTCCAGATCAGCCAAGGCCTCGGATGAAGTCGTCTTGCTCGGGGTCACCTCTTGCCAAAACTTCTGCTGGTGGAGCTGCTGGAGAATCAGAGGGGACTGTCGCATGGCTCTCCTCCTCTGCTTGTCCTCGGCAGTAGACTTCACCGGGTAAGGGGAAGGGCGGGCCTGTCCAGATAACCTCCCTTTGCTGCGATTGGGTATCGCATCCCGATACCGCATCTCATTGGCCCGTGGGGAGTCACTGTCAACGTGCCCAAGTAACATTTCCTTAAGCGAGGTGTTAGTGGTGTCAAACCTCGTGTCAAGATCTTCAGTAAGATAGTCAAAGGGTAGAGGGGAATACATATCTAGACTACTGTCAGACCGACTGAGAATGGGTGGGGATTTAGACCATGCAATCACATCCTCATGCAACCTACCTAGATGTGTGAACAGGTTCTTGGCCACTTGCAGCATCGACTGCAAAAAACAAGCACACCAAAATAAGAAGTTATAAAGAATGACAGGTATCCATAGCCACAATTCCATGTTTTGAAAAAAAACCAAAAAAAACAACCTGTTTTTTAAGTTTTTCAAACTACTGTTTTGGGGACTGCTCACCTTTTTATGGTGACTTCTTCAGTCATACAGAACTGTCAATGTTTTTTTTAAATTCTGGCAACATTTTTAATGAGTTTATACCTACCCGATGAGCCTTTTGTTTTACAAAATAATTCATATGGGATTAGTCACTTTTCTACTGAAAACACTCAATGTAAATGGCAAGTAAAAAACCACAAGGTAAATTTAGTATTTAAAATTTACCCAGTCAGTTTCCTTTGTGGTTTATTACTTGATATTTGAAATAAAAAGTCACATCCCCTTAAGGTGATCCTTTGCTGCCGCTTCCCAGGTTGTATCGTAAAACTTCAACAGTAACAGGTTGAATGGCTTCCGACTGGGACCTCCGAACAAAGATATTGACAAAATAGGCAACTGCCAACATTAGGGCTACGCCAATAGCTCAGTTTGTACAGTGAGGTTGTGGGTTCAAATCCCACTGTAGTCAATTTTTCTCTGTTCAACCCCAAATTGAATTTCAATAGGTCGCAGAATTTGTCACTTGAGAAAGCGCAAAAGTCATACTATGACTAATTAGTAACATGCTAGTGCTATGTATTACAATGTAAATCATTTTGAAAACACAAAAACTGCAAATCTAGAGATTCGCAGGTCACAGTAATTAGTAGTATTACAAAACTATTAAATTTTAGGTCATATAACTTGTGTAGACAAGAATAATTCCCTCGCTCTTTTTTGACAGATTCGTCACCTTGAGAAAATGGTAACCAATTATGCAAAGCCTTTACTAGCCACTAATAAGCTCTTAAGAATGTAATTATCACAGCAATTGACATCATGCTAAATTAGACTCTTTGTGGACGTCAAAAAGGCAGCTAAATGTCTTTTTTTTTTCTTTCACTAGATCCATTCGGTCTCCCAATTCAAAATCCTTAGGCTCTAGAATGAAACTAGGCACAACAAAAACCTTTTTCTCTCCCTACAAGGTCCCTTCACAGAAAAAAACCCAACCCCAAATTATTTGGCGACGCCCTCTTTGTCTGGCTGGTTTTGAGGCACCTTTTAATTAACCTAAGTGCACGATTTAAGAAACCTTTTCCCTCCATCGCAGGAGGAAGAAAAACGTCTTGCTACTGTCAACGAAATTGGCCTTATGAAGTAAGATGAGCATCAATGCGGGACACTAATGTATTCATAATTCAATTAACTTGAAGGACAAGCTAGCTTTTTAATTTGTAGAGTCTCTGATTGTGGCAATCTGGCTTCATATTAGAATATAACTGGTTTGTCTGTTGATTATCTTGCTTTCTTATCCATTTAAAAAAAATTATTGCATGCTACATTTTTGGGCTTCTTGGCCACTGTATTGCAGTATTTGTAGTAACTATACAGCCCTGGAATTCAAGCCTTAAGAGGGCAAGGCCATTTTCAGTTCACAAAGGGCGCCTCCATCGGAAACTCTTCACCAAGGCCAAGACCAAGGGCAACAGAGGCCATGGCCTCTGTGGCCTCCGCGTAATTCCTGGCCTGCCAATATAATCATTTCAAAAAACATGCCCTGACCCACAAGACGTTGAGCCGAGTTATAGCTAAGCCAACCCTACCTGTGTTTCTTGCTTCAGTTGCCTCTCTTTCTGCAGAGCTATGACGCTTGTTAATACCGGCACGGTGTAGCGGAAACAGTGCCTGATCACATCCTCGTCACCCTGTGTGAATCTACAACAAAAGGTTCGGCAAATTAACCACAACTGCTCATACTGTTCTTCATCCATGTACATCCGCTAAAGTTAGGGTCATACTTTGGGGAGTTCTCCAAAAAATTAAGGACCATAAAATCTTACTTGGTGAGAAGCACTGCAGCTGTTGATAGTATAAACTGTTTTGAGAAAGGATTCCCTTAGAAGTAACATGGTTTGGATAATTTTTCACCACCAAATCATTTAAATCTGAGAAACAATTCATGCATGAACCGTTTCTGGATTTCAGAGGGTTGGTGTCCGTTCAGGAATGCTGCGGACAGAGATATGGTGGGTACCCGCTGTCACCTCGCTAAATGTGGATGAACTCGATGTTTGTGTGAAAGTGACGTTTTTTTGCTGTTGTCTCAGCAAGTAGACACTGTATTTAGCTGAAAATTTCACATATGACTTTTAATGTATCTTTCTTAATAAGTTTGCCTATAAATCAGCATTTCGGTGACAAAAACCACTCTATGAACACTACCTTTAATTAGTTCTTATTGGATTTGAACTGGCCTCTCATAAACAGGGCCCAATTTCAGAGCTGCTAGCAGAAAATATTGCTTAACAATTTTCTGCTAAGCAAAAATAAGCAGGATACCAATCACAACTTGTACGTGTGACATATGATTTTGACTGGTAACCTCATACTGGTAATAGTAAATTTGTTGATGCTTAGCTACTTTATGTGGTGAAGCAGCTCTACGAAATTGGCCCCCGGTGAGCTTGTATGGCCTGAACTTTAATCTGCAGCTCTAGACTTCAAAAATGGTCACCCTAAAGACCATAGATTGCTTTTTAGACTACGTTGAATAGTGTCCAGATTGCAAAACTTGGCATCTGGGACTATAGAAAGCTGTCACACAACGATTGAAAGAAAAATAAGCAGAGACACAAGACTTTCTTCCGTTGAATGAAGTAAGAACATTTTACCCCACAGTTGAAGATGAAGGATGAAAATTAGGTTATAGAATAATAACATATACACTGCTTTGTAAATGCACAATTCAAGCTACAAAAGTCAAGGCTGTATTCGTTCAAAACCAAACCTATTTATTGAAAGGAAACCTTAAGGAAAGAATGACAAGAATGGACGTTTAAGTTATGCGATGTCAATTACTTAAAGCAAAAAAAAAAATAACATTAATTGTTTCTTTAAAAAAAATCTGAACCATCCGTTGAAATTCAGTCCAAGAACTAGTTCATGATTTGAATATGTGTCATCGTAAAGCTGATTTCAATGACAAATAATCGACATTCCCAGCAGTTTACCAATTTCAGTTTGGTTTTTTTTCTCTCTCGTCCAATTCAATGGGCTGGGTTTCAAAAAGAGTATGACCTTCTTTGGATGATGTGAGTATCATTAATCATGCTATAAGTGACAGGGAACATGACTAAATTGGGACAGCATAAAAATTATAACATCAGGGATCAGGTTGGCTAAGTGGTTTCTTTCCCAGCCTTTCACCTCTGTGCACCCGGCTCCAGACTGGAGCCTTGCATGTGGATTAAGTCTTTAGTCCCTACCTGATTGTATGGGGTTTTCCTCCCACATCTAAAACCGAACATTTCGTCTTGTTTCCGATTCATCCTGCTATTGGCGCTAATAGTGCTGTTGGATGTGTAACATAATAAATAAGTACCCCCGAACAAAGATATTGACTAATAGGGAGACCGCCAACATAGGGCTGGATAGCTCAGTTGGTAGAGCGCCGGTACGTTAATCCGGAGGTCGTTGGTTCAAGTCCCGCTCCAGTCAATTTTTTCTTTGTTCAAACCCAAATTAATAATAAATAAGTATGTCTTAAAATAAACTACGTGTTAGTTAGCAATTGTGTAGCTGGATCGTCTACGTTTTATTTATTTTTTTTTTTTTTAGGGGACAGTTGTGGAGCAGGCAGTCACTGGTGATGTGGGCAGTCGTTTGAAGGGTAGCTCTGCACTTTAGAAGCTGGACAAGCAATCATGCTCATCCGGAAAACATGTCTGCCCAGCATCGACCCTGACTAGTACGGCATCCAGTCTACATCTGCACCGTGCTCCTCCTGGTCGGTGACACCCGAGCTGCTTGATGTTAAGGTCTATCGATAAAACATCACAATGCTACAGTATGTAGGTCTTACTCAGAAAAAATGGATGCCTGTTTTAATCACAATTTTTACTGCTTGTTTTTATGAGACACAAGATGAAATTTTCCCATTACAAAAAAAACCAAACCAAAAGTGTGCCATCTCTTTAAACGGACATTTGAAGCCACTGAACCTCTGGAAGAATAGCGGCTGCAAGCAGCTCGAACCAAAATGCCAATAGGCACTACAAGAAGCTCGAATCAAAATGCCAATAGGGGCTACAAATGGCTGCATATGATTTGACCTCATTCAGCTCACCCAAAAAGGTCAAAGTAACGGTGATGTCCTATGTTGACATTTCCCCCAAGTTAACATAGCATCTATATTTTTAAAAACAAAACTAAAGTTCTACTGTTTCGTATTACTTTTCCAGACATTTTTACTGCGGGAAAACAAATTTGGGTAAAATAAACTATCATACCTGGATATAATGTGATGTGATTAGACATGAATGAATGGTCTATCTGAAAAATCATTTTCTTCAATGAAAAATCTGACTCAGCAAACAAATAAAAAAAACACAAGAGTGACAAGGCAACACCATCAACGGTCGAGCACCGTACATGCCGGGTGTATCGGAACCACTCTAATGAGAGCACCGTAAAATAAACTACCCCCTACCGGAATGGAAGATAGTAATAAATGATCACGCTCGTCACTCCGCCTGACACGTTTGTCATTTTCGCCAAAACCTGAATGTATGTCGCATCTGAATTGGGGGTGATTAAATACCAATTGGTGCCAGCAAGGGGGCTAAATGCAGCTGTAATTGCGTTAACCTAGAAGCTCGACCTAGTATTAGTTGTGAAAACACTCGATGAGTTCAGAATAACGGTGGGGGAGATTTGATTGATTCAATGACTCAGCACGGTGGGGGAGATTTGATTGATTCAATGACTCAGCACGCACGAATTTCAGATGGGATCTATGTTTAGGCTTTAGCTGCTGATTAACCGACAATAGCGGGGACTAATCAAAGCTGTAATCCAGGGCTGGGGACGAGAAAGTAAACGACCAGATGACACTGCTGATGGGCGCTGTACTGTCTGGTTGAATCAAGAAAAATTTCCTTTCAGTTTTAATTTCACGGACCTCTGAACCCACGAGTCCACAACAGCTGTTGAGCAGTAAATGGGCGCTGAACAAAAATTAGCAGGGAACCAGTCACACACTGTATACATTACAGGGTATTTTGGCTGGTAACCTGTTTCTGCTAAGCAAGAATATCGATTGAGGTGACTAATGCACTGGGGATAAAGAACAATGTGAGAATTCTAGGTGATTTCATAGCAGGCAAGATACTACACCATTAAGGAATTGCACATCTAGCTTGTCTCTCTCGTATAAAATTCAAAAATATAAAAATAAATAGCTGAATAATTTTTTTCAGATGTGCTTGCTATCTCCAAGTCAAAAGTTCAATTTAAAAAAAAAGCCACCCGGTAATCGTCAATAAAATACAAGATTTCATGTTTATTGAGCTGTGTATACACTATATGTGCCACGCTCTGGCTCTATTGTAAACAGGAGACGCATTGCTATCCCGTTGGTTAAGTCAACACATCAAACACGCATGCATTTGCTGCAAGTGCAAAGTTTCCGCTACTTCCGGTTGCAGAGATTGCACACGTTTGAGGGGAGTTTTTACCCCCCCCCCAAAAAAAACTTGTTTCATTGTTCAAAGGCATTTTTTTTTTTTTTTTAACATAAACTGATAACTCTGACAAGACCTCACGCCTCTGCAAAAAAAAAAAAAAAAGTGTGAAAGGAAAACCCAGAGGCTATTTTCGTTCCCCCTAAACATAAATCCTCAGAAGAAATACAATCTCAATGTGTTTTCTGAGGGCTACACTTGTCATCGTTGGAGCCAATTTAGTGAAGTGGGCATCGGAATTACGTCACACTTACAAACGGGAGTTTCGAGTCGGAGGTACGTCATGCCGAGCAGGCCTGCTGTTTAATTGTCTCCATTGTCGTGTACAACCTTACCATGGCTACCCTTTGACTATGTCTTCTTTGACTGTACAATCCCTTCACAGTGTTTTTTTGTATTATCTTCCCCTGTGTGTGTGTGCCTACACTTGGCATTTCAAAACAACTCTTTTCCGTAATTTCCCCCCCCCCCTCCCGTCGCTGTATGCCGTACACTCCAGCGTGTTGACTTGGCTCAGCAGACTCAAGGCCTCTGCAGTCATGTCTGAGTGCAAATCGGTCACGTAGAACGACGGAGACATGAGGAATGTGTTGACTTTGGTGGAGTGGCTTAGAATACACCATTTGATTGTAACGTAATGCACAGAGTCTTGGGCTCTCAGCTACAGCAACGCCGACATGCGTCGCAGATGGGAAACATCACGGCAGATAAGAAGGTGTTTTTTCCACCCCCACCCCCCTCCTCAGATTGTCAAATCGTTTGCAACAATATGCAGCAGCGACTACCATGCCTAAAGAAAAAAATTTTTTAATGGAAGTACCGACTAGATACTCACAGGCTAAATTTCATGTCACTGCTTTCCACAGAATTCTGCGCTTACAGTGCCCGGTACTAGCATGTGGTTCTTAATAACAATTCCACGGTAAGCAGCGGTGCCATCAAATTGGGCCCCAACTGACACTTATGTGAATAAACAAATCATCTTCAAAAGACCTGTGCACACTTTGTGCTTGTTAACCCCTGACCTCACCGAAGATTGCTTAGATATATGAACAAGTGAACAAATCATCTTCGAAAGACCTGTGCACACTTTGTGCTTGTTTAACCCCTGACCTAACCGAAGATTGCTTAGTATGAACAAGTGAACAAATCATCTTCAAAGAAGCTGTGCACACTTTGTGCTTGTTAACCCCTGACCTAACCGAAGATTGCTTAGTATGAACAAGTGAACAATCATCTTCGAAAGACCTGTGCACACTTTGTGCTTGTTTAACCCCTGACCTAACCGATGCTTGCTTAGTATATGAACAAGTGAACAAATCATCTTCAAAAGACCTGTGCACACTTTGTGCTTGTTTAACCCCTGACCTAACCCAAGAGAGCTATATTGCCATAGAATGAACAAGTAAACAAATCGTACTATTTGGTTTGACCCCTTACACCGATTTGTGTTAGTGTGTAAAGCACTATATACATATATAGTACTTTCCCCAAGTCCTGTGAAAAAAAGCCCACAGGCAAATTACTCAGGTGGAATGCGGGCAATCGCGATGGACTATAGTTGGTAAGACATCTGCTCTAGAATGGAAAAAGTCGTGGGTTCAAATCCCATCCGAGTAATATGCCTGAGGATTTTCGTCATTATGACTTGGGAAAGTACTGAGTATACGGTGCTTTACACATATCAGTGTTTTGGTAAAACCAAATAATATTCTTTATCCCTGATGCAAATGTAACATCTACTTAAACGAAATCATCTTCAGAAGAGATGCGTACACAATGTGTCTGCCAGTCCCTGACCCCATCCATGGACCACATTGTTCTTACAAACAAGCAAATAAATTTCCCTCTCATAAATAAAAAATAAAAAAATAGATGTGTTTCGTCGGTTTGTTTTCCTAATCTTTTCACTTGGCTGAAACAGCAGACCGCGAGCTGGAACGCTGTGAAGCAAGCCAATCAGCCAGAAAATTGGCATTTGATTGGATTAGAATCCTCGGTGAAATTAATTTCACTTCGTTGATCAGACTTTCTCTTCCCCCCTTTTTTTTATTAATCATGTTGTCATAGGGAAGAAAAAAATAATAATTATGAGACAAAAATACCAGCTCTTACTCATTGATTAATTTAAAACCAATTTTAGATTACTTTCATGTACAAGGGGTTCGGAGTAAATTAGATTTTACATGGGGGGGCTTTGTAAAGGTAACTGGATACCTGGTGGAAATAACAACACACACAAAAATCAATACAATTAAAGCAGCCGTTCGTACAGTAGAAGTACATTTAGCATTCTCTATTGAAACAAACGTAAGATCCTGGATGTTTGGACATTTAAACAAACAGCAACACATGTGAAGGTGGTTGACAAATTCTGGGATAGTCACCCATAATTTTGTACAATTCGTTAAAGAGGCAGGGTTCTTTAGAATGACTTAGTCGGGTCCCTTTAAAGGACACAGGAGTAACACCGGTAACAGTGAGTGGGTAAACAGGGAACCCAGACATGAGTTAATATAAAGCTCGTACCGCCGGTGTCAGACTGAAACCTTGAGCCTATATCCAATCAAGGTTTTCACAGGCGAGTGTCATGTTTATGTTTTGAGGGCTGGTGGCAAAATAAGTATTTTCCCAAAGTTGACGACTAAACATTAAACATGAAACTCAAATGGAAGCAGAAATACCAAAGTGGGGGTGGGGGGGGGGGGGGGGGGGGAGCCGCCTACCACCAGCCTTGTCCACAGGGGTGATCGATCTCGCCACACCATTTTTTACCCAGCACGTGCCGCTGGCTCATAACACCTTGTAATTAGTTAATTAAAATGTTCCAGTATATGGCACATTTTAATTAGGCCTGTGGCCAGTCCAGTCTAGGTGCATGCTCGAGTATGGCAGCCCGCTGCAAAGGAGGCATCAAGTCAAAGAACAAACTGGTCCCCTCTCATTCTTCTTTGATATTATGGCATGTCTAACTGTATGCAGTTGAGGGTGACCGTGTACAAACATGATTCACTTGAGAGGAATCTCGTCAAAATACTTGCGATTTGACATGTTCGTACTAAGCATCCTACAGTTGGGCCAAACATTAGTGCTTGTAAAAATTTCAGTATGCGCGCAAAGCAATCACTTGTGGGAGCCAATCAGCATTGTTTTTTAGCACATCCCTACCGGGGGTTAGTGGTGAGGGGTATCGATACGGCGCGCTGCCCACGGTAACGAAACTGGCCCACCACTGAAGTTTAATCTTCTTCAGCAAATAAAATGACATCCCTTTCAAAGTTTGTCATTGTTGAATAATAACTTTCTTAACAGTTGCTTCTGCCCCATCCAATATAAATTCAACTAAGGGGCAACATCCCCAAGCTTGGCAATAAACAGAGGCAATTGCCTCCATGTCCCTGGCCATTGCCTTGGTGCCCCTTGCCTTGGTGCCCCTTGCCTTGGTGCCCCTTGCCTTGGTGCCCCTTGAAATGGTCCCGTAGAAATTAACATTTCTCTCATGGAGGTGCACTTTACCAAATAAAAAAAATGCTTTGCCGTTTCAAGAACATGATATCACACTATGAATATCTTCTGGTAATTCTGATCAAAATGGTTTGAAATCTTCGAAAGGAATTTTTACCTTGGTGCTCCGACTTTGTTGATACAACAGGCCACTGCGACGACCTTTGACCTGGCTTGGTTGATGACGGGCACACAGAGCAGCGAATGGATCTTCAGACTCATTTTGGTCTCTAGTTCCGTTTTGCTGTTCTGTTGACAATTGGAGAGAAAGAAAATTGTAATTAAAAACCTCGAATGAAAACCAAAAAAATTGACAGTTGCTTTCCAATATATGCAAGAAAACAACCCTTTGAGCCGATGTTGCGCTGCCTATCCAAACCTCATGTTGTCCGGTCCATCAAAACTTGCCACCTTATTGATTGTGATCTAATTTTACTGTCTGTAATGGGCAGTATTCAATGGACCAACTTTCCTTCAACATCTGTTTCCTTACATACAACACATCCTAAACTGTAATCCAATATTAAATAAGCATTGAAAGCTTTGCTTAATGTAGGTAAGTGAAGTAAACTAGTTGGTTGGGGAAAAACAGGACCTGGGTTGAAGCTTTGTTTGGTGCAAGAGAAGTAAACTAGTTGGTCAAGAGGAAACTGGACCTGGGTTAAAGTTTTGTTTGGTGTAAGTGAAGTAAACTAGTTGTTTGAGGAAAAACAGGACCTGGGTTAAAGCTTGGTTTGGTGCAAGAGAAGTAAACTAGTTGGTCAAGAGGAAACTGGACCTGGGTTAAAGTTTTGTTTGGTGTAAGTGAAGTAAACTAGTTGTTTGAGGAAAAACAGGACCTGGGTTAAAGCTTGGTTTGGTGCAAGAGAAGAAAACTAGTTGGTCAAGAGGAAACTGGACCTGGGTTGAAGTTTTGTTTGGTGTAAGTGAAGTAAACTAGTTGGTCAAGAGGAAACTGGACCTGGGTTAAAGTTTTGTTTGGTGTAAGTGAAGTAAACTAGTTGGTCAGGGGGAAATCGGACCTGGGTTGAAGCTTAGCTTGGCGTAGTAGGTGAGAGAAGTAAACTAGTTGGTCAAGAGGAAACTGGACCTGGGTTAAAGTTTTGTTTGGTGTAAGTGAAGTAAACTAGTTGGTCAGGGGGAAATTGGACCTGGGTTGAAGCTTAGCTTGGCGTAGTAGGTGAGAGAAGTAAACTAGTTGGTCAGGAGGAAACCAGACCTACACATGTATGTGTCAGGTCTTAATGCTTACAACAGTGAACTTAGCTTGGCCCAATTTCATGGTGCTACCTACACAGATTTCTGTACCCATGCGCTTTACAATGCACCCTAAATGCAAAATTCTGTGGTAACCAATGCCATGAAATTGGTCCCCTGCTTCTTCAGGAGAAACCTCAAATTAACATGCTTTCTAAAAGTGTAAATATCTTTCCTTTTTTGGTTCTGCATCAACCTTAAAAGTTAAGATTCACATTAGTGATGAAGGGGGTTTCAGTTGTGTACATAAAAAAAAATGTCATTCCACTGATGTAAATCAGATAATTGACTCATTACGATGGCAATTAGAATATCCAAATGAAAGTTTGGGTAATACTATAGGTCACAGCTAGGTATCAGGCTCTGATTGGTGCCAGCTCCACCTCTGACCAAGACACCCATCAGGCAGTTTGAAACACTTGGCTGAAAATGGCCGAGCAGTTAAGAGCATCAGACTCGAGCTCTGGTGTTTCTGATCAGCAGAGAGTGTGTGGGTACAAGTCCAGGCCGTGACACTTCAGCAAGGCAATTATCGCTTAGTCCTTCAGATGGAACATAAAGCCAAAGGTCCTGTGTGGTGTGTGATGCACGTAAAAGAACCCAGTTAAGCCTGGTTCATACTTCCTGCGAACACGAATGCGAAGCGAATATTGACATCACAAGTTCGCAACGAATAATTCGCAGCAGTTGAAATGTGCTCAACTCCTGCGAAACGTTCGCTGCGAAAATGGCCCCGTGACGTCAAAATTCGCTTCGCATTCGCATTCGCAGGAAGTATGAACCGGGCTTTACACGTGTCGCTAAGAGAAGGGGCTGACCTCGGTGTATCATAAATGTACATAAAGGGTGCTACATAAATTGGTCTCATAATTTTTTTATTTAAATTTTTTTTAAAAGCTGTCTTAAAATGTCCCTGTTTGTTCAAGCGTCTTGAGTACCTTATTGGTAGATATGTGCGCTATATCAGACTATATATTATTATATTATTATATTATTATGACCTCTATTGCATCCCATAAATATCTTTCTATACGATATCCTTTTAATAACTCTATCCTTCTTCCCTTCTCTAGAGTCGTCTTGATTACGACAAATTATCAAAATGCGGATTGAAGAATATGCCATTGAGGGCAAAAATGAAAGACAACACCCCTATATTTTTTTTTAAGATGACTCAAGTGTTAAATGATATCCGGCAACCGAATGAAAAAAAACGCCAGTCATCATACCGAATATGTAGGTTACGACATCCGCTGACGGCTTAAGAGAGGGTTAACTACAGCGGAATTTTACTCTCAGTGTAACTGTGCCACGATGTTTTCTAAGTCCGCAGTGATCACAACAGAATTCTAAACACAACAACAGATTTTGCGCTCTACAATAAAGAGCGAATTTTTTATTTTTTTTTTATTTTTTTAAATAAGGATCTAGGCAATCTGTAAATCATAAAGGTTAGGGCGCCTGTTTGGTATTTAGCTTGGGTATGTCACAAAATTGGAAGTGGGTATCGAGTTCCCAGAAATTCTTTCCCCGGGATTATTACGCTAGGAAACATTCGTGGACTATTTATAGTGGACACTAACAAGATCAGTTGGGTGGAAAAGACAACCGGCGGGCTGAAGAAGACAGCTGAGGAATGGTTTAAAGGATAGTAGTGAGGCAGAGAAGGAACAGAGAGATACAAGTACAGGCCTGGAATTTCATCTCTGAGAAGGGCAAGGCCAGTTTCATTTCGCAAAGGGCACTTCCATTGCAAAATCTCGATGTATAATGGCAACTTTTGAAGGGGTATCAAGCCCAAGACCAGGGGCAACAGAGGCCATTGCATTCCTTTTATTCCAAGCCTGCATGTAGCTTGCTACTTCTGAAGTTATCCTTCACAGTTCACAGTGATTTCTTTTTCTAGCAAAAACCCAATATGTAAACTTAATTACATTGCTAAGAAATGCTAACCTACCCCCAACCATCCCACACAGATATGCAAATCTACCCCCCCCCCCAAATCGCAGAAAGAAATACAAACCTACGTCCCAAATCCCACAATGAAACACAAATCTAACTCCCAAATCCAATTACAAAAAACAAAAAACAAAACAAAAACAAAAAACAAGCAGAAAGTCCCTGCACAACACCTCCCCCACCCCAGTCACGAAAAACAAAAAATAAGACTCCATCATTACAAATTCTAATCTGACAGTCTCAAATTTCCTGCCGGGCAAACAAAAACAGACACAATTGACAAAAGAAAGTCACTCTTCCTTCATTTCATGTTAAGGGAACTTCTTAAAAAGGTCAAAATGCTTCCTAAAGAATGGCGATTTGTTTTCGTTCAAGGTAAATTAGCAATCATTGTCTGCCCCCAAGGTTAAATATTAGCATATGATCTGCACACGGGTAGACAATATTTGATTTAGATTTTAAAGCCCCCCCCCCCTCCTCCGGGTAAATAAGAAACAAAAGTGAAGAGGGAAAACCGAAATTGTAATTTCAAAATCGAGGCAAAAAGGTCAGATGGGGATATCAACTTGCAAATGAAGTTTATCAAAGCTTCGTTAATAGACAGGAATAAGCACTGATTGACTGAGAGTAAATTGACAACGCGGAGTAAGAAACTGATCAAGAATGATAATGTAACATGCTACGGGTGCAGTAGCGCGCACCACTAGCTACAGAGTAATGAAAACCGTTTCAACGGTCACTTCTATTGAATACAGACGCACAATACAATCAAGAGTGGAATCTCGAGTTTAGAAGAATGCTTTGAGTCATCTATAAGTCATGGCCGAATGGTTGCTAGAGCACTGGACTTAAGCTCTGGCATTTCTAATCGGCAGAGTGTGGGTGCGGTTCTCAGTCGTAGCACTTGGTGTCCTTCTCGAGCAAGATACTTTACCATAATTGCCTTGGCCTTCGGATGGGACATTAAGACGTAGGTCCCGTGTACTTGCATTGGTAGTGCACATAAAAGAACCCAGAACACTTATCGTGGAAGAGTAGGGGTTAGGCCTAACCCCGGTGTTTCTGGTTCACATAAAAAGCACCCTTGTTTACAGGTTTCCTCAGGCTTGGA
>JAMKCF010000440.1:0-21128 GCA_023634235.1 Pisaster brevispinus | reverse complement strand
AACACATTGCAAATTGGCGGAGTCTCCCAAATATACCATTTTTCCCACCAAAATTATAACACATTGCAAATTGGCAATGTCTCCAATTGTACCTTTTTTCATGAGCACAAATCATAACTGATGCAAATTAGTGAAGTCTCCCAAATAAACCATTTTTCCCACCATAATTATAACACATTGCAAATTGGCGAAGTCTCCCAAATAAACCATTTTTCCCACCAAAATTATAACACATTGCGATTTGGCAATGTCTCCAACTGTACCTTTTTTCATGAACACAAATCATAACATATTGCAAATTGGCAAAGTCTCCCAAATAAACCATTTTCCCCACCAAAATTATAACACATTGCAAATTGGCAATGTCTCCAATTGTACCCTTTTTTCAGGAACACAAATCAAAACACATCGCAAATTTGCAGTCTCCCAAAATAAACCATTTTTCCCACCAAAATTATAACACATTGCAAATTGGCGAAGTCTCCCAAATAAACCTTTTTTCCCACCAAAATTATAACACATTGCGAATTGGCATAGTCTGCAATTGTACCTTTTTTCTTGAACACAAATCATATCATATTGCAAATTGGCAAAGTCTCCCAAATAAACCATTTTTCCCCACCAAAATTATAACACATTGCAAATTGGCAATGTCTCCAATGTAAGCTTTTTTCAGGAACACATATCAAAACACATTGCAAATTTGCAAAGTCTCCCAAAATAAACCATTTTTCCCACCAAAATTATAACACATTGCAAATTGGCGAAGTCTCCCAAATAAACCTTTTTTCCCACCAAAATTATGACACATTGCGAATTGGCAATGTCTGCAATTGTACCTTTTTTCAGGAACACAAATCAAAACACATTTCAAATTTGCAAAGTCTCCCAAAATAAACCATTTTTCCCACCAAAATTATAACACATTGCAAATTGGCAATGTCTCCAATTGTACCTTTTTTCATGAGCACAAATCATAACTGATTCAAAATGGCAGTCTCCCAAATAAACCATTTTTCCAACCAAAATTATAACACATTGCAGATTGGCAATGTCTCAAATTGTACCTTTTTCAAAAAATCATAGCAAATAGCAATTTGGCAGTCTCCAATTTGACAATGTTTCCCACAAGTACATTTCCTAACAAAAACAAAACTAACATATTCCCAAATGTACCTCTTTCCCTACGATAATTTTAACACTTCCTTCAATTTTACTCTTTCCTTACAAAAGTTATAACACACTGCAACTGGCATTGTCCCCCTCCCCCCCCCATTGCATATTTCTAAACAATACCTGTAACACTGGTCTTATATAAGCTAGTCTTCCCTCATCTCTTCCATCCTTTTTTTCATAATCCTTTGCCACTTTGCCTTCTCGTTCATGACTTTGGTCCTTATTGTTGTCCAACTGTAAGGAATTTCTGGTTCTTTTAAGGATTCAATTTGATTTCTTCCTGTGAAAAAAAACACAATAAAAACTATATTTATTCCACGATAACCCTTCGCTCATTAGACAGTTTTCAAGTAGAGACTCTTGTAAACACATCTGAAACTGTTAATCTAATAGACTTTTATCTTTTTAAATGTAAGCTTATCTGGATGATATTGTTATATTTTATCCGCTGCTAGAAATACATAGATTTTGGTTCCTAAAATTGTTAAACTATCTCATGTGAGCTGTGACATGTTTACCAAAGAGCCACAGAGCCTGGACTTACTGCAGGTACATTTTGTACACAACTCAATGGCAGAAAACATACAAATCTTACATTTTATGGAAATTGCACCATACAGTTTGTAAATTTTTTACATAAAGAAAGGGGGCACATCTCAAAACTTGTACAACTGTTTTATTACTCTTTAATTTATGTGGTTAACTATGACACAGCATGTGAAATTTCCCATATGACCAGTGTAGGATCTTATCTGTCAGATAGGCCCTAAAGTGTAGTATTACTATTTCTTCTTGATTTTCATCTTAAAATGTCCTTTGACATTACTAGCCTATTTGGAGAATTGGTTTGGTGAAAAATATTAAGATCAGATTGTTGTTCATCGAACTCATATTCGTTGTTGAATCATTTTGGTTTAATCTTGCTGCACCCTTGAACCGGTTACACACATTACAGGATCCTATCTTCCATAAAACACGGTGACATGGGCACCCAATATTACTCTGAAGGAATCATAATTTAATTGTCTCTGATTATCTTAGTAGCCTTAAAAAAGGTGCAATCACTTACACAATCCTTAGCTTTGTTATTTCAAAAATTTGCTTTTTCCAGGCTCCATGGAAAAGTGCCATGATAATGAAACGCTTGACTCATTGACAATTGATTATTATAAACAAACAAAAAACCAGCAACCAGGGTTCTTATCTTCCAAACATGATGAAATAAACAAGGATTTATCTTTTGGCACCATAGAAAAAAGGAAGTAGAAAAACCCAAGCAAACTTTCAGTTTACAATAAAAAAGCCTTACTTTGAAAAAGAAAGAAACACAAATATCATCGAGTGTGATCGATGAAACAGGGACCGTTCTCAAGTTTTGGGGAATTGAAGAAAAACAAACTCCCAAGAAACAAAATTGATTGTTGAACATGAGGAAGCTGCCTTTCCTTTGTGTCAGCTGGTTCATCAGCGTTGTTGTTCATCATAGAAAGATCATCAGGATAAAAATCTTGTGATAAGATTGGCTCTTTCAATGCAGCGCGTGACTGCCAAGGGTAAAAACATTTTACATTTTAAGATACATCATTCTGAATAATAGCCGAGCAAACACACACAAATGCAAGTGTGTAAACACCTGCAACCTATTGTCCCTCTTTTGATTATACTTCAACTTTTTGGCAACAGCTCCCATTTGTTTTGTACACACTTTCCAACAGGGGACCTTCACCCAACCGGGGACCCTATTGTCCCTTTTGTTACAGGTCCTGGTTTTAATGTGTATACCTACCCACACACTCACACTAAGCACACACCCACACCCACGCAGCTGTATTTTTTTACCGATCCCTTGTGTTTTTCTTATTCGTTTTTGCACTGTCGTTACTTTGTGTATCTCCCCAAAACTGCTTCATCAATGCCTACAGTTTTAGCAGTTAAAAATTTAAAGAGTTTTACTTTATTAACTACACTAATTATTCATAGTAACCTTTGCGGTGCCCAAAAGTGAAATTTCCCATTTTCATGAAGTAGCACTCGCGCTCCATGTAATGTTTCGTGAAAGTTCTGCTCAAATGCACAAATAAAAAACACAATAAAAAACACATGTATTTTTTCTGCCAATTAAAAAAAAATTGGCAGTCATGAAATACAAAAGTGTTTTACTTTAATCGGTTCAGGTTTGTCACAAACTAAAACTTATCTTTTCTCCATTATCACTCATTAATTTAGTTCATAGCAGTGTCAAAAACAACATATCAAGTTAAAAGTATCGAGTTTCTCAATGAGAAAAAGCATCTGAAAGCACAGCAGTTTTGAGAGACGTTTTGTAATGAAAAGAAGTTCAATTATAGCTGTCATGTAAGTTATTTTATTGCAAAATTTTACAAATAATTTGCATGCATATTACTGTGTGGTGTCACTGACAAATGTAAACATAATTCGTCTAAAAATGGACACTTCTATAAGTGAATACTTAAGTGAATACCCAAGATTCATGTACTGTACATGTATGATCAGACACACACAAACTCTTTCCAGACAATATTACTAAATTGTTCATATTTTTCTAATGGCTGTTTTTAGCAAAAGCTGATGTTAATTTTTTTTTTTATGCCATCTTGCATGGTGCTTTTTTTATGCGTCTCTCATTGAAAAAATTAATAAAATTTCAGATCGACCCCAGAGAAATCAGCTTTTAAAATGTCAATCGTCTTTTAAAGATATCTAGCCATGATTTTTCTCCCAGATTTTTCTCCCAAATAAATCAGTTTCTGTAATGTAAACATGTACCACTCTATAGATTTAATTACACTCACATTTTCGGGCTTCAGGGAAGGATGACTTTCTTGGGACCTGACTCTGGTACCTGTTGGGAAAAAATACAACAACTTTATTTCAAACAATAACCAAACGCTCACAAATTGAAAATCACAAAACTGTACTTATTTGCCTGACTAGGGCAATCATTCGTCAATATCATGTTAACCAAGGATTACACTTTTCATTTTGATTCTGTTGTCGACATGAGACAAGTCAGTTGCAGAAGTTTTTCAAATGTCTTTATTCAAAGTTTTCCGTAGTTGTTTCAATAACTTCCCTGACCATTAAAAGTGTGAGGCAATGAATATTTACCTTTATCAATCTGCAAAAGTTGCTTCCCAAATTTTATGACTTCCGCTTTAGCTGGAGGCACTTGGTAAATGTTTTGGTTCATGTTGCCAGAATGACCCATGTGTTTAAAAAACACATCCCTTTCTTGCTCTGGAAGCTCAAGGGCCGCATAGTGTGCTAATGCGGCGCTGTTTTTTGTAGCTGTGAGATTTGTTTTGGACTCGATTTCTGCTTCACTGCATATGTTATTCAGAGCAAGCCACCCTGTTACATGTGTAGATGATCCCTGGACACAAGCAAACACTACAAATTGTCCTCTCTGACACCTGCAGTTGATCTGATTTCAGTGTCTGTCAATTTCTTCATGGCTTCTATAGTGTCGGATGGGAAAAGGACAGGCACCAAGTGATTGTTACCCTTTCCAGTCTGGTACGTTACTCTGAGATTGGAAATGAGATACTTGTCAAGTGGGTCATGCAGATCGTCTGCTTTCTGCTGATCAATCCACTGACGGTCCTCTGCTTCCTGCCATTCTGCTATTTTTAAGCGGGATGGTTCCCCGCCTCTGCGGGCATTGAACATCGTAAGCCTAGAAACAGTGAGGTCTCGAAGTGCATTAAAGTTACGAGAATCCCAGACAAGGAAGTCGTCTGCCAACATCTGTTCCACCTTGTTGATTGTGTAAATTCTGAGCTTCTTGACAGTCTCCTCTAAAGGTAGCTCTGTTGGTTTTCGCAGCATCTTTTGGCGTCTGTTGTTTATTTCATAAGTCGCATCCCCAAAAATAAACTCATGGTTGAGCTCAAATACAGGAATGAACTTGTCTATTTCTGCGGCAGCATCATCCTGACCCTCCATCAGATGGGTAGATTTGATGATCTTGCATGCCTTCTTTATCAAGTAATAGAGGGCACACTTGAGGCCACTTTTAGTTCCAGTGGACTCGGCATGGGTTGTGTACACATCGATTGCATTACTCAATGCTTTAAAGTTCTCTCTTTTGAACATGTCTCCAACTGTCTGTTTCCCTGCATCAATTGACTCTATTTCTTGATCTTTGTAGACAACATATAATGAGGCAAGCCTTCTCATGTCTGCCATCACAGATTTTTTCTTTTCGGTCACCTTATCTTTTTTGTTCTTCCCTTTTCTCCAAAGCTGCTGCCCAATGTTAAGGATAACTGGGTCTGTTCTGCAAACTTCCCCTACATCTGTGTTGCGAAACTTACACAAAATTTCTCTTTTAAACTCATCAGAGATATCATCACCAGTTATCAACATCGAAAGAGGTATAGAGCATGCCGCAGAAAGAGAGTCTCCTTGACATCTGTTATGTTTTTCGAAACACTTCTTTGAATAAAATCCACTACAGAGGCCAAGCCTGTCATCACTGCTCAGATTTCTCCTCTCTCTTTGGTAGACTGGTGTGGATTCCCCTTTTCTTAAAACCATCAAATACAGCATCTCTTTCTAGTTTTGGAAGCTTCATTGCGTCAGAAACTGATTCAATAGTTTTGTGGACCGTTGATATGTGCCTGCTAGTTTTTCTTGGATGCTTTTGCTGCAGAAGGGACACATTCGCTTGGGCTTCACATATTTAGACGCACATGTAGATTTAGCCTCGGATATGGCTTCAGCTACTGGAGGTAAGATCATTGACTTAACAGGTTGTGTCCCATGGACTAATGGGAAGCTCACCGACTCAGTAACAGAATCATCACTGTCATCAGAAGAGCACACATAGGTTGAATCATCAGAATCAGATTCACTTATGTCTGAAGCTGTATTACTAGTACTTGTAGATGGTACACAAAGCAGGCCCTGATGATCATTTGCCTTTTTCAAAGTGACTGGCTGTAAGGTTGAAAAAAGGAGATTTTAATACACATCATTTTAAATGACAGACTAGCAAACATGACAACACCATCTAACAATATCCAGATTTTCACTAGCTGTTTCAAAGTCATGCATGGATGCATATTTTTTTATGTGTCTATTTTGACTCTACAATTATAAACATTTTTAAATGTTTATAATTGTAGAGTCAAAATAGACATTATAATTTATCGAAACATTAAAATGTTTTGATAAATTATAAAGTATATGCAATCAGTCTAGTTAGAGCAGGACTTCTGGCATCGTGGCATGTGGGCAATAAGTCCAATTCGGTGAGTGGTGGCGAAACTGCACTTGATACATTTGAAGGACGGTGAAACTCAATGTCTGGGGTTATCCCCAGATCTATTTTTCCTCTCCGTCTCTTGCTTCTTGTTCCTTCTTAGCTATAATGTAGCCACAAAGTATTATACAGAGTTTCTTAGCATTTTTTTAGTCAATTTTCTGTGATGTATAGAGTTTATTCAAATCAATTTAAGATAATAAATACTCACATTTCCAGGGTTCAGAAAAGGAAGACCTTTTAAGTAGATTTTTCGTGAGCTACTGCCTGTTGGGAAACACATGCAAACAATTTACTCTTTAATCAAACAATATAGAGCACTTAAGTAGCTGTAAATTGCATTCATTTTTTTTTACTTGTAAGTCTCATGCACAAACAATATATGAGGACGGTTGCTTTGATGCCAAGATGTGTTATACAACAACTACAGCATGTAAGTATAACTCTTTGTACTTTAACAGGACTGTAAGGTCACGTGGCATTTCTCAAACCATTGCATGGCCTGTATAAGCATGCATTTTAGGACTATTCACTGAGAATTTCATTCCATCCTGGGTTATTTTACTATGCATGCTATGCTTGTTGACTATTTACACTTGACCACAACACGTACACTGTCCTCAAAGTGGATGGAAGAATACAATCTTGGATGTTTTTTTTTTTTTTCTATGATAGTTTTATCCTCCCTTTAAATGACAAATATCTGCTTAATTTGAATGCTGTGTAAGCACAATATTGAATGGATTGCATTTGTGCAATGGTTAGAGTATTTTCATTTGTTGAAAAAATGGAACTGTCAATTAAACTCTCCTTGATTGGGAAAAACCAATTTTTCGACTCATGAAAATATTCTAATCATCGGACTCAGCACAAATTTTTTGTATATTTTGGCATGTTTCTGATGTCTTAACATAACACAAATTATGTCACAGCAACTCCTCACCTGTATAATGCACATGTATTGAATCCAAATCAATGTCTTACAAGAAGACTGTTGGAAATTTGTTGTCATTAAGGGAGGGGTGAAACAAAATAACAACGAGTATTGTTTAAAAAAACAAACTAAATGGGAAAAAAGCAAAGCAAAGAAAGAAAAAAACAAACAAACCTGACTGTTGAACACTGGAAGGCTGCCTCGGGTCAGCTGGTACATGTACTTGTTCAACCTCAACCTCAACCTCAAAGTACACTTTATGTGTTGTAAACAATTTTTCAAGGCCCTGGTGTAACTATGTATTTCCCTACCCTAGATCAACGAAGGACAAATTAAATGCGCACTTCTATTTTATCAAGAAAAGCACAAAATCAGTGCTAAAACTAAACATTGACACTTGCTCATGCAGTTTGTTATGTATTAGTTACTCTTTAAGTGCTGCCACTATCTTCCTTGTTTAATAAAAAAAAAAACTTGTCCTTGTAAGAATAAAGGCCAACCTGTATTAAGTTGAACCCAGGAAAGCAGCCTGCTCAAGTCATCAGAATGCTCATCAGCACTTGCCCACCTGAGAAAGGTTATCAGGTTGATGATGATGATCTGGTAGCACTGGCTCTTCAGTGACTGACTGCCAAGGGTTAAAAACCAAAATGTATGTAAGATTTTAATATATATCAATTTGAATAATTGCCCAGAAAACACAAACACAAGAAGCTTAATTTTATACTAATATGTGCTATTGGGAACTGGCAAACAGTTTTGAAAAAATGAAGGACACATCACAGACTATTTGGTATTTCATATGTGACTCTAAGTTTAGAAGTGTTATTTTACCCTTTAAAAAAAAGTAAACAGTAAAAAGGTAAACTACTGTAATGGTACCAAAAATTGAGAATGATGGTAGCCAATGGTTTCTCCATAGAGTATCCAATGGTAGTATTGTACTGAATGATGTCTTAAATGGAGGATTTTTTTTCATTTATGACTTCTAGTGCAAATGTATCGAAGAACAAATTAGAAAGAACTTAGAGAAAACTTGGAAGGGCCTTACTAACCTTTCTTAGATTTAGCACGAAAATACACAAGACACAAGCGTTGCAAATCAATGACCAATTAAATCATTCTTTTTCAACTAAAATCTGAACATGTTTGCAACAGGACTTTTTGAGGGGTTAATCGAGCACCCGACTATAGGTAGATACATAGTATGGGCATGCCGATCATAAAGCCTAATTGCCTTTATTGTCTTGTGTAAATGAACTAAGTCTGCACTTGAAATTAGAAATGAGAAGACAACAAAGTTGTTGGAACAGAGGTCAAGATGCAGATTTTATTGCAAGTGTGCATCACCCTCCAATTCCACCTATGACAAAGGTTGCAATGTGTGCAAATCATTTGCACACATCAGCAGTTTCAGAAAAAGCCTCTTGAACTATTGCATTTTCAAATAGTCTCATTGCTAATTAAGTGTTTTAAGCATCAAAACAATTATTTTATTAAGTATCTATGGTTTCTATTGATGTACATGTACCATTCAATGCATTAACTTGTTCCAAAAGGCAGTGCTTGTGCACTTTATAATGTCAAGGGATATACATGTGGGTCTACATGTATTCACGCAGAGGCTACGTTGTCGTATATTTAAGCTATCTCAACTCACATTTTCAGGCTTCAGGAATGGACTACTTTCTTGGAACCTGATGATGCTGCTGCCTGTTGAATAAAAATTCAAACAATTTACTTATCATACCTGTTATATCCAACAATATTGAGCAATTTAGCGAATGTGTCTATGCACATGATCGAGTATACTGTGATAGGACAGAGGGCTAGCAACGCTCGCAAAGTGTAGTAGACCACGATTAATGTAGTGATCTCCGAAAGCATGTCACGGGCTGCGCTTATCAACATGTCCATCGTTGGAAAGGCTTTGAAAAAAGTGTTGTGCATGGTGTGTACGAGAAATCGGAGATCGGTTCGCCTGTGTACATTTATTCGGATGTATGATGTGGTTGTACATACTGTGTACTGAACAAGCTTGGCCCATGGTGTGTAGCCTTTCATAGTTTTACTGCTAAAGCTGTGTAGACTAGCTGATGAGGGGCTATTAGTGTAGTGCAGCAGTGGCAGTTCCTTAGAAGCCTGAAATTTCTAAAGTAAGGGTTTGTTGCAGTACATGTGCCTTTGTAACCGTTGCCAAACCATCCCAGAAAATAAGACTCTAGAGATTAGCAGCACAGTCTCCTAGAAGGCCCATGGTCCATAGGTCATAGCTGAATTCTTCAGAAACATTCTCTGCAGTGCCATCCATGGTCTGCATGGAAGAAGTTGTCCACTGCTTTCCTCTTTATATGTGGGGTGCTACATCATATAGTAGAATTACACACACCTTAAACTAATACAAAACAACCCCCCCCCAAAAAAAACACACCACCCAACAACGACAACGACGACGACAACATCAACACCACCACCCCCAACAACAGCAGTAACAACAACAAACAAACACCCCAACACCCCAACAAACAAACAAACAACAAACACCCCAACAAACGAAACAAAAACAAATCCAACAACACACACAAACCTGACTGTTGAACAACACTGGAAAGCTGCCTCGGGTCAGCTGGTACATGTACTTGTTCAACCTCAACAAGATTATCATCGGGCTGATGAAGATGATGTTCTTGCGGTATTGGCTTGTCTGACTACCAAGGGTTAAAAAAAAAATATTATGTTAGATTTTAGTGTACATCATAAATCATTCAGAATAACATATTGTATTTATTGTAGTAGCACAGAGCTCTTTGATTTGAACTAAACCAAATAAGTATATTATGTGATGTTATAAAATGTAAACACGGAGGATTAAAGTTATTTTAACATTAAAACAAGCATTTACACTTTCTGGCTTTAGAGAAGCACAACTTTCTTGGGAGTTTCTGCCTAATAGTGAAAAAATACAAATAGATTCGGTTAATTTGCTTTCATAATATAAATTCAGATTAATTAGTCCTTAATACATTTCTGTCTCTCCACTGAAATTTTGCTTTATTTCTCTTTGGAAAATTAAAAAGACTGACCAAACAGATCAGCTACAGTACAACAGCCAGTGACCATTACATATTACATATGTATAACTTAAGAAACTAAAACTATTTATGCTAAATAAGGCCCCTTGCAGTCCAAAGTATCGACTCATTTAGTGAAAGAAACAAATCTCTGAAAATATAACTATGGAAAAGTTCATTTGGCAGGTTTACCCTGAAGTGGGCCACCTAGTCCAAATTGTTTTGGTAGTTTTAAAAGTTTGAATGTCCACCAAGGAATGCGATGTGACGAGTTATTGATGTTCCTTTCTCAAACACAAAAATACATTTCAAAATATATCCATAATTTACCTGCATTATGAAGCCAAGGAAGATTTTTTATCCCATAATCGTACAAGACTTCTTCGTCTTTTTTAAGACCTTTTAGAGAAAACAGACATAGGATTGGTGCTCCATTAAGATCTAACACTTCCATCCTTTGGTCACTGCTTTTGCCGTGATTGTCAAATGTGATGGTTCTGTTGCGTAACAACTGTTATAATGAGAGAGCACATGGAAACAAGAATTAATAAGTCAATACATTTGAAAACATTTAAAACGTTGAAAACATTTAAAACCCTACCAGTTTGGTTAAACACTGCTAAACATGCATTACAGTTATTATAGTACCAAGTGTGTCTGTCCACGCACAGCAAGATCTACTTTTTTTAACGGAATGTGCCACCTTTAAAAGTACTTAAATGAGTTAAATTGAATGTCTATCAATCTGGAATAAATTTTAATGGTACTATACTATAAACACTTAAATAAAGTTTATCAATCCCTTGTAAAATGTCAAATTGAAGTTTAAAGGGGCACTGTCATCGTGATCACAGCAAGTCTGTTGCCAGACATTACATTCTGAACTCTCACCCAGTTACTGCACACGCGCGCGCAACAATAATGACAGCGCCCTTTAAATCTTTTGTTTGTGATGTGACGGTCAACGCGCGCGCGTTGTAACAGGGTGAGAGTTCATGTTTTCATGTCCACCCACAAGCAAACTATGATCACGACAACAGTGCCCCTTTCAAATTCAAATTCCATAATAAAATAAAAAAACATTCCTGATTGTAACCATACATCTTCTTCATCCAGTGTTTAGAGGATGGATGATCTTATGTAGAGTATGAATAATCTATCTGTAGTGCAGTTTCAGATATAGATCCTGTATACATGCACACCTACTGTTGCAGGGTACGTGTATATTATTTTTAGGATAATACCGATTGCAATAGACAACATGTTCTGTCATTATTTACATTAACATTACAGATAAATATCTTGTACATGTAGGTAGGGCCAATGATTTTCCAGACGGATTTTGCGTAATCTGCCCCTTGAAACTGAAAACGGGATTTGAATTGGAAGTAAAAAAATATAAATATTATTGACAAAAACGTTGTTTTTCCTTGTTATTAAAGCCAAACCTATTGAAAATTAATTAAGAAATCGAACAGGCAAGCGAATTAAACAAAGTATTTTAAGCGTGTTTTTCTAAGCTTCAACAACCCCACATACCAATGTAGACGGGTCCATTCATTGGTGACGGTCTTCGAGTCAATGAATCCGGCATGATCCAGCATGCCAAATGCATACTAAACCCGTTTCGAGCGGTCAAAGAATAAAGGAGAGAGTTATATGTCTCCGTAATTAAAATGTCCTCCACAAGGCTGTTTTATTACTGCGAAATGTCTCCATAATGGGCCATTAATAATAGTAATACTAGTAATAATAGTAATACTAGTAAAACTAGTAAAACTAGTAAAACTAGTAAAACTAGTAAAACTAGTAAAACTAGTAAAACTAGTAAAAACTAGTAAAAACTAGTAAAAACTAGTAAAAACTAGTAAAAACTAGTAAAAACTAGTAAAAACTAGTAAAAACTAGTAAAAACTAGTAAAAACTAGTAAAAACTAGTAAAAACTAGTAAAAACTAGTAAAAACTAGTAAAAACTAGTAAAAACTAGTAAAAACTAGTAAAAACTAGTAAAAACTAGTAAAAACTAGTAAAAACTAGTAAAAACTAGTAAAAACTAGTAAAAACTAGTAAAAACTAGTAAAAACTAGTAAAAACTAGTAAAAACTAGTAAAAACTAGTAAAACCTAGTAAAACCTAGTAAAACCTAGTAAAACCTAGTAAAACCTAGTAAAACCTAGTAAAACCTAGTAAAACCTAGTAAAACCTAGTAAAACCTAGTAAAACCTAGTAAAACCTAGTAAAACCTAGTAAAACCTAGTAAAACCTAGTAAAACCTAGTAAAACCTAGTAAAACCTAGTAAAACCTAGTAAAACCTAGTAAAACCTAGTAAAACCTAGTAAAACCTAGTAAAACCTAGTAAAACCTAGTAAAACCTAGTAAAACCTAGTAAAACCTAGTAAAACCTAGTAAAACCTAGTAAAACCTAGTAAAACCTAGTAAAACCTAGTAATACTAGTAAAACCTAGTAATACTAGTAATACTAATAATACTAGTAATACTAGTAATACTAGTAATACTAGTAATACTAGTAATACTAGTAATACTAGTAAAAACTAGTAAAAACTAGTAATACTAGTAATACTAGTAATACTAGTAATACTAGTAATAGTATTACTAGTATTACTAGTATTACTAGTATTACTAGTATTACTAGTATTACTAGTATTGCGTCGGCAACGGCAACGGCAATGGTAACAATAACAATAACAATACTAATAACTAGACATATTGCATTTGTGCACAAATGCCGAGCTGTTTCGCCTTAACTTTTTCAAAAAATCATAAAAAATCATGTGATGACGTCATCATGACGTCATTTAATGATTAACAAGAACTTGCCAATATCTAACAGCCTACCAAGTTTCAACATGATCGCACTAATACTTCGGGACTTATACGACTTCAAAAAAGGCACCTTTAATGCCGCGTCACGTGACCCCCGATGACGTCATCGATCTGAAACTTCACACATATGATGGCTGCCTGACGGTCAACATGTGTGTAAATTTTGAAGTGATTACACAAAACTTCTCCACACACAACTCGTCCATTTTGAACAGTTTTCAACCTGCCGCTAGAGGGCGCTCGTGTGTATTGTGACGTCATCGGTACTTTTTTTTTAAATGCACACTCTTGCCAGACACTAACATCGTTGAAAGCATTTTCATAACATTTAGCACTTTTGAATTACGAGGCACTTCCGTGAATTACGAGGCACTTCCGGTTTCGACCGGAAGTAGAGGTCATGTGAGGTCACGCACACTGAATAAAATGAAGACCTAATTTATTCCTATACAATCCCGCAAACAGAAACCTACGGTCTCTTGTGGCTGATTTGTTACTGATTTTCAAATATTTAAAATAGAAACCTTTAAGATGACGTCACGTGACAGGTGATGACGTCATCATGACCTCATTGTTTTGAGATCATTCTTGCACTAATGCCTTTCATCACTGAAAGTTTCATTGCAATTGCTCTTTAGGAACTATGCAAAAGGCCGCTTTGACCGAACGTGCGTTATGTCAATAGCCTTTTTTACTGAAACAGACAAATAAAAAAAATAACTAGACATATTGCATTTGTGCACAAATGCCAAGCTGTTTCGCCATAACTTTTTCAAAAAATCATAAAAAATCATGTGATGACGTTATCATGACGTCATTTCAGAATTTACAAGAACTTGCCAATATCCAACAAACTACCAAGTTTCAACATGATCGCACTAACACTTAGGGAGATATACAACATTAAAAAAGCACCTTTAATGCCGCGTCACATGACCCCCGATGACGTCATCGATCTGAAATTTCACACATATGATGGCTGCTTGACGATTAACATGTGTGTAAGTTTTGAAGTGATTACACAAAACTTCACCACACACATCTTCAAAAAGTCCATTTTGATCAGTTTTCAACCTGCCGCTAGAGGGCGCTCTTGTGTATTGTGACGTCATCGGTATTTTTTTTAATTACCCACCCTTGCCAGACAATAACATCGTTGAAAGCAACTTCATAACTATTTCCACTTTTGAATAACGAGGCGCTTCCTGTTTCGACAGGAAGTAGAGGTCATGTGAGGTCACGCACACTGAATAAAATGAAGACCTAACTTATCCCTATACAATCCCGCAAACAGAAACCTACGGTCTCTTGTGGCTGATTTGTTACAGATTTTCAAATATTAAAAAAAAGGAAACTTTAAGATGACGTCACGTGACAGGTGATGACGTCATCATGACATCATTGTTTTAAAATCATCATTGCACCAATGCCTTTCATCACTGAAAGTTTCATTGCAATTGCTCCTTAGGAACTATGCAAAAAGCCGCTTAGAACGAATTTTGTCTGAAAAATACAAATTAAAAAAAAAAAAAAAAATAAAATAATAAAAATTAAAAAAAACTTTAACGAAAACAAGAGCTGTTCCGCTGCGCTATGCTGCGAAACAGCTAAAAAAACTTTAACGAAAACAAGAGCTGTTCCGCTGCGCTATGCTGCGAAACAGCTAACAATAAAAACAAAAACTTTAACAAAAACAAGAGCTGTTTCGCTGCGCTTTGCTGCGAAACAGCTAAAAACATTAACGAAAACAAGAGCTGTTTCGCTGCGCTTTGCTGCGAAACAGCTAATAAAAAAAACTTTAACGAAAACAAGAGCTGTTTCGCTGCGCTGCGAAACAGCTAAATAATACTAATTCCAACAAAAACAAAACCTGTTCCAACTGCCAAGTCGGAAAAGCTAATAATTATAAAAATAATAATTCCAACAAAAACAAAACCTGTTCCGACTGCCAAGTCCGAACAGCTAATGATTCTCAACTAGACCCACATGTTATTAAACCCAATCACTGCATCTACCTTTTTTTCGCGGTCCACATTAAAACACTGTTTCCATCACCAACATAAATGATTATGGTGATCCAAAATGGCCTGAGTGATGGGCAAAAAATTGTTCACTTATAGGCCCTAACATTAGAATTCAACATTTTCTTCTTGGTTTAGTCATCGGCCCCATCATGGTGCTTCCCTGCGTGGTATGTCCACAAATGCAGATTTTGCAAGCTAAAAGAGCCTACATAGGTTGAAATGGCATGCTGTTTAACGTGTACAAATTTAATTCAAAAATTAGAATGGATACTCTGTAAAAAATTGTCAAATCTTTTCCCAATGTTGTGTAAAATGTAATGGTTTTGTTGCGTGGACCACTTGCCCCAATTTTTAATTTTTTAATTAATTAATAATCACTTAATCAATTCATATATGCCATTGAATTAACGTTTGGGAAATTCAAAGACAACTAAAGGACAATATAAATGCATTCCTCCTGGCACTTGCTACATCCATTCACTAGTAAGCCTAAATTTATACTTGATAATTTTCTGTAAAACATTTCGGTTAATTACCGACTGTGTACATGTCCCATGAAACTACACATTAGTTTGATTAATTAATTTGATGAGCACAGTTTAAAGGTGCATTACAGGATTGGTTTTTGCTAACAAAACAGTTGCTGGCAGTGTAAGCACTTTATGTAATCCACCATATACATAGACTGACAAACCTGTAGAAGTTTGAGATCGATCGGCCATCTGGGTCACGAGAAAATAGTGAAAAACCGATTACACTTTTGCATGAAATTAAGTGAATATCCAGGCATGGTCCGGGCTTACAAATTTCCCTGGATAGATTTTTGAATATCGCCCTCGGGCGTTTCAGCGCGGACAGCCGTTGATATACTCGTTCCTAATCGGGCTTTTGGAGGTGGCTGTTTGCGGTTGTTATTGAAAGGCCACCGAAGGGTCATCCGCATAAATAATGAAGCTCTCTTTCATACGTGTACGGCACGTGTGTGGGCATGTGTGTTGCAAACAGCATGGATGTACATGTATATTTGGCTACCTCCGAGCTGCGTGCAATCAGGATGTTCATATGAATTTGTCGTTGTAAACTTGTTGAATACATTCGCTGGTTTGCGCGCGCCTTCGTTACGTGTACAAATTACCTGGAAAACACAAGTTTGGTGGATGAATGCAATCATATCTCTGGAACCCTTTATCGTACAAACTAGTCCAAAACGGTAAAATAATCCTGAATATCTACTCCTTTATCATGTCATATTTATTTTATATTCAGAAAACATTTTGCCACATCATTTTGAGGGTTTTACGTCCAGTCTTGGTCAATTTTGTATGGAGAAATTCCTAATGTGTCTACCTGATTTCTGCAACCCGACGGCCGATTGCTTAGTCCAAAACGGATTTGGGAAGTGTACATCCTGACCAACACACTGCTCTAACAAATTTTGTGATTGGACAAGTTTTTCCAACGTCATTTTTTAGTTGAAATTCAGAGAAAAGTTATTTCACAGCTTCAAAACAGCCGTTGCTAAAACGTCCGTGGTGTCAACTCTAAAACTCCAACGCATTTTTCTAAAATGGTAAATTCATGCACAAATTTGAAGGTTTAACTGGACAAACTTATCATTGAACAGAATCAATAACGTATACCCTTTCTTCTTGTAAACATTTTGTTCTAAAATAGTGTCACACATTTAAAAAATAGCAAGACACATTTTGCTTCTCTTGAAAATTTGTCACTTGCTGTATGTATGTTTTTTGTGTGTGGCGATGACATGGACGGTACCACCAATAGTACAGGGTGGAATTTTCTGAGTACCATTATCTAGCCACAGCGTTGCATTTTTGTTGTGTTTAAATGTTCTGGAAAGTTAATTACAATTTCACGAGTGACTTATTTTAAATAAAAAAACAGTAACACGTTGCATTTTCTTTTCTGCATCGAATTGTTTGCATCAATAACGTGAGCGTTTTAAGTTACACGGAATTAAAACACCCCTGTCCGCACAATGGTATCTATCACAAATGTGTGTACACTGTATGGTATGAGTTATTAACGTGGGAAAATAAGTTTACATTTTTGTACACTACATCCGGCCGAACACGTACTACTAGACCGTCGGCCGTCCAGTCGTATCTTACAGTCTTGTTCTCTTCAACAGAGGGTTTACTTAGTAACCACTTAAAAACGAAGATAATAATACCAAATTGCAATTTTTGCTTGTTCCCACGCTCAAATATTGCACATTATTTCGTACTTTGACGACAAAAATCGCCCTAATTTGTGCAACGATATACGGTAACTGAGTCAGGCGCGAGTAGGTTGTCCAATGAAATTTGGTCTCTCATCAGGCAATTGACCAATCAAAATTGGTCTTATGGAACCGTGCGGATGTACGAAGAAACGCGCTGCGACGTACTATGTAGAAGCAAAGCGCATTTACGAATTTGCACAATTTGGAGATTGCGCTGCTCATTCTGCATTCCAAGACTGGTCACTTAATATGAAATTGAGCAAAATTTTGTGCAATCTCGATATTGTGCAGATCTATAAAATGCGCTCTACATAAACAAATTTTCACGCAGCTGGATCGTCATGTGGGCAACATGTCAGAAACAGACAGCGAGAAGCAGTCTAATTTACAGTGTTTATGCCCATTTGTGTGATGTTCATGAAGCCTTTACACCTATAACTGAAACATAGTGGACAAAATTCAGACAATGTGTGCAGATTTGGAAGGAACTTGACGGAAAATCAGCTGAATTAGCGAGAAGTTTCTTGCAATAATAGTGGCGGTGATGGTGCAGCTCATGCAAGCTTGCGCTGCTGCACTAAGTTAGTACCTAACGCAACGATGGTGGTTTTCCCCCTTTTCATCGGAAGGGTTACCAATAATCACGGATGCTACAAAACAAAGACGGGATGTACTTGCCAGGCAGAAGCGAGATAGGGAACATGTGCCTGCTGCTGAAGGTTAGAGAATTGTTTCAAGTTATATATTGAACATTTATTTTTGACATTTGTGACTGCATGATTAGTTACTAAGGTTGAGTACTCAACAGACTTAGAAAAAAAGTCGTATCTTGCTCTTATTATTTAGACTTTGTCTGAGATTGGGTGGCTAGCTGCGAAACTGTACCGCAGTAGCTATTGTATTCGCTACCAACATTTCTATTTTTAAAAGTTTTATAGAGCTGGGCGGTGAGTCGAAATAAATTGGTCGACATGTTCAATAATATAATAATATATTGTATTTGTATAGCGCCTACTGCAGGCCAGCCTCTAAGCGCTTAACATTCAGTATTTCCTGCAAGGTATTTGGGGCTACGTTTGAAGTATGAGACCTACTCCTTTACATAGCACCTTGTAATGGTTTACAAGGTGCTGTGGCGCAATATGCAGCCGATCAAACCAGGAACACCGGGGCGGACCCCTTCTCTTTTCGATAAGTGCACTGGGTTCTTTTTCGTGCGTTACACAACACACGGGACCAACGGCTTTACGTCCCATCCGAAGGACGAAGCAATCATGGTTAAGTGTCTTGCTTAAGGACACAGGTGTCACGACCGGGGCTCGAACCCACACTCTGCTGATCAGAAACACCAGAGCTTGAGTCCAGTGATCTTATCCACTCAGCCACGACACGCCAACATGTTGTTTCAACTGGTTATGATGTACACAATCGCACCATTATGATGGGTAGAAAAAATTTTGCCCTGGCTTCATCCTTCAATGTAAATGTCACAAGAAAAATGTTTAAAAAGAAAGAAAAAAAAAACCCAAGAGGTGTTCATGCACGTATTGCATGGACACACTATAATAAAGTATAAAGAACATGTTGGGCATTCAGACCCATATTTGTACACAGTACTCTTTGTAGCCCTGATGTCTAAGGCTCATGACCAAGACTCAAGAGCTACGTTTATCAGCTACACTAAGTCTTGGGTAGGTGCAGTAATCAGTAACCCTCCTCCCAGTCCCAGTGGCCTTTGCACGAAGGAGTGTCCATATTTGCAAGATTTTCAACATTTTTACAAATACAAAATATTCATAAAAAGGGAACAAAAATTGTCTCCATGAGTGGGGAATTAATTGTAGCACCGAATAAATTGTTTAATTCCTCGACAGATCAACAAACAAATTCACCAGAGACTGCCGAGCCTGCATATCTTTCGAGTTGCCAGTTTGAAATAAATTGCTTGTAGTGACTTCCATAAAATGGTTCCCACCTTTGTATTTTTAAAACTGTTTTGCTTGTTTTTGTTTAAAAAGTATTATTTACATTTTAGAAAAATCATTGAAGAGGGACTTAATTTGTTATGTATTTTTTGTTCCCCAACCAGATCTCAGTGAATCTTCTCACATCAGAGAGGAAGACTCAGAGCCTGCTCAAAAGAGAATTTGAATGCTCCAGTCAAGTTCTTCAATGAAGAAAGAGGAAACCTTATCATCTGCTCATATTTTACCGAGAGTTTGCATCATTTGCCATGAAACTCGGTATTCAAACGCTTTTTACAGCCCAAATCGCACATTCCACATTTAACCATGAATAATGTGTGTACAACCCTACACCCCCTTAAAAAAAGAAAGAAAAAAAGTTGGAGTAAATAAATAAAATAAAATACAGGTAATCAACTTATGCATGTATGTGTTTGGTTGGGTAAAATGGTGGCTGTAGGGCTCTTGTCTGTTTTGGGAAAAAAAGGGGGAGGAGCAGGTGATACTGATGACTACATGTACAAGATATTTTTTATTTTAGTAGTTTCTAATACCTGTACATGTACTATGTAATTACGCAAATTCTCTACATTGGCAGTGCATGTGACAGGACCATCAATTTAAAACTAAGTTTCTTTTCAGAACCACATTAATTGAAAGTTGCATGTGCAATGTTATGGTCAACAAACAGTAGTAATTAAATGATATTTAAAGGTTTGTGATGAGAAGTAATCAGGTGAAGTGTTTCTTGTAACAAAACACTGTGGTCTGTTCTGAACTTAGGAGAACCAGGATGCATCACAGTACAAAATAGAAACAAAAAAATCACTCATTTGCTTGCCACAAATAAGCATACCTTTCAGTATGATTATGGTTAGCTTTTTTTTAATGAAATGACAACGTTCCAGTAAGCAACAACTCTGCTACTTACAGGTTTTGTAAAATTGGGCCCTGACTGTCTGACTAGAAATTGATAATCTAATCTGAGATCATTCTCCATCACCAATCAACTTTCCTAGCACATCACTATTTTTAAATACTTATTTTAACTTTTTATATTTTTTTACAACTACCATAGAGCATCTTCATGTATATATTATTTTAAAATGGAAAATATTGAAAAGGACATTAACGTTGCATTTACATTTCAATTCTTTATCTTATCACACTTCATTAATAATCGATACACACATTTTGTATTATTCAAAGTGTTGAAATAAAAGGTTAACATTTGTTAAATGAGCATTCCTTTGTCTTTATGCACACAAACCATGACCATTATGACATGGTATTATGTGGTTCTTTTTGTAAATTATGAGTTTGTTATTCATACAGGGGACTGTTTAAACTCATACAGAGCTGTGGTGTGAAATTTAAACAAAATTTTAATGCACAAAGGAATGGGTTTTTTTAACAAATGATAACATTTGTAGGACATATTTTCTACAGAAAATGATTTATAGGGACAGGAAAATTCAAGTACAAAAACTAACAATATATTTAATTCAGCATTTATATTTTTGATTATGCAAGTTGAATTGACATTAAATAAATTCAAAGATGGAAATATCTGAGGTTTGT
>JAMKCF010000439.1:0-21136 GCA_023634235.1 Pisaster brevispinus | reverse complement strand
ATTCTTTACTACCAAATAAATAGTTATCTAATTATAAATATTTATTCAATTAAACCTAATGGAAGATTAGTTTAAAATATACATGTCGTCACGCTCTTCCTTTAAATTGTTAAAGTATTAATTAAGCCGGCAATTAGAAATAGTTATAGTCTATATTTAAAATATGAAAAAAGGGCCCACCGCACGTTATCGTGTTTTCCTTAGGTAAGGTGACCGGGATAGACGTGATGCCGTCCGCCAGATTGTTAATTGTTCACTCCTCTATAGTCTCAGGCTCTGTTGGGCTCTGACGGTTGACTTTCATTTAGAGGGAGGTTCAGACTTGGGCCTGGATTGCCTCGTCTGTCTTTGGCAGTCGAACGGGCCGAATTGCCTCGTCTGTTATTCGGCCTTCCCGTCACTCAAATTAGCCATGGTCATCGGCATGCCTGTAAAGCTTTAGGAGTAAACACGTGATGCAGTTAGACGCAGCAGAGCGCGAACACATATATAAAGAAAAGAAATAAAAGGACTAGATGACCACGGCTTGAATATTCAATACTCTATACATTATACATGACTATTTACAAGTGTACTGAAGCGTGCGGGTAGTGTGATGGAATAATGCCTGCAGGAGACATGGAGGATTACTCCGAAGATCTACTTAAGTAGTCTGCACCAACATTGTCGACTCCTCGGATGGATTCGAGTCGGTATCTGAAAGGCTGCAACGACAGTGCCCATCTCATGGTTCGGTTATTGATGTTTGGCCTTCTGAAGATACAAGAGAGACTGGTGATCAGTTTCCAGAGTGAACTGTCAGTAGTTAATAGGGTCTATAGCCGACATTTCAATAGAATCGAGTAGAATCGAACAATGGGGAGCAATAATACAAAGGAGCTAGGGTCATTAAAACGAGGTAATTTAATCCAGGAACAAAGGCACGCAGAAAGGTAAAAATCTTTAGCCGACAATTCAAAGGAACGCAGAAAGTTAAACAATCTTTAGCCGACAATTCAAAGGAACGCAGAAAGTTAAAAAATCTTTAGCCGACAATTCAAAGGGGGCTACGTGGGAGAAAAAGGGAGTCTAGAAATCTTGATCCGACAATTGGAGAGGAATTAATGTATGGGACAAAAGGACCTAGAAATCTTGATATGTCATAAGTAGAAGATGGATGAATGTGGAGAACAAAGGGTGGACCTTAAAATCTTTATCCGACAAGATAAACAAGTAACAAAAATTAAAATGATAGAAAAATAAAGGGGTGGGGGGGGGTAATATGTGAAATGGATATAATCAAGGGGGCGCAAAAGTCATTGAACGATAAAGGCAGGAAAGAACCAGAAGAAGAGACATCGCTGTGAAGTAACAGGACTAACAAATAATAATGTTAAACATTTAATAGTGGTAATAAGAAATCGACATTATGATAATAGTTTTTTTATTTTATTTTATTTCGAATAGACATAAACAGACTTAGATATAATCTCTTTTTTGAATATGTGGTGGCTCTAAAAAGAGCCGGTTTTGTTGATCAGGAGTATCTACTCACCAGTTTCTTGATGCATTGGCCAAAGCCTTGGTGGCACTCCCGGGACAGTTCTCTCCGAAAGTATATCATAGGCATAGTTTAAACTATACCTGTGACCTAGTTCGGGGAGAACTATCCCGGGGTGGCTGTGATTTTCCACCAGGACATCAAGAAACCGGGAGTAGAACTCTGGAGGGAGTACATCTACCGCCCTTGACCTTATCTGGCCGGTCCACCGAAAATATCGGGCACCGCCCGTCAAAAGTTGAAGGGGGTGCCAGTACCCCCTCATGTGTCTAAGCAGGTAGACCATGTACTCCGTGTTACCGGAGCGACGTGCGGCGGCCCACGCTGCTTCTTCCGATACAAGATCCTCCCTCGAAGATCTGACTAGCCCGAACCGTCCTCTCCATTCTTGGTTAGCGGACGCCCTCCATTCCTCAAGTTGAGGGATGGATGCGGTGCCGACTTGTTGGTAAAACAGGAACTCGCTCTGGTTAGCCATCTTGAGTCTTGAATTCTTGAATCGGGAAATGATACCCTGATTGAAGATGGGGGGAGTTTTATACACTTTCATATGTTTACTGTGTTACTATGACTCTGAAGTTTTAGATGGTCACCAACCCTAGAATAAGACACTAAAAAGTAATCAGGTACCCTAGCGTCTTCGGAGTTAACGACTAGGGGGTAATAAAAGGGGGTAATGGGAGGATAATTATCTTGTTTTGGCAAATCTCAATGGAGGGTAATGGAGGTTAATTATCTTGTTTTGGTAAATCTAAGCGAAGGGTTAATCCAGGAACAAAGGCACGCAGAAAGGTAAAAATCTTTAGCCGACAATTCAAAGGAACGCAGAAAGTTAAAAAAATCTTTAGCCGACAATTGGAAAGGAATTACTGTACGGGACAAGAAGACCTAGAAATCTTGAAGATGGAGGAATGGAAAAGCTTCACCCTATTTTTTTTTCTAAAGCAAACAAAATTGAAAACACAAAATTAAAAGTTGGATAATATTCACATCAGACGCAATTAAACTCATCAACTGTAACACCATATTAAGTTTCTTCTCTAGCGGGCATAACTTTACATGTATGACGGTTGACTTCATACTAGTTGGATAGTCAAACTTTATTTCTAGTAGATGAAGGAGTACCATGCCATGATTGGTTTATGTGTTGTAAACAGGATGGTAACATCTTATGACCATCTCACAAACGCCAAGAACTTAATATCAATGATAATCATCTGACGTCAACCACAAAAAAAAAATGTTTGTGAATCTGCAAAATATCGATTCACTTCAATATGAAGATTGTGTATTTCTGCTACAGTTTTTCAAACTAACCGATGAAGAAAATAGTGCAATTTCTTCTCGTATGGAAGAACTTCAACTCATGCAGTTGTTTGAGATAGATGAGCATGACAAAGATTCAGGAGAACATCCACAAACTAATCTGTGTATCAACTTTTATTCGGAGACGATGAACAAATTAATAACCCTTTTACTCATTGTGAGAACGATTTGACGCAAGATGAAGATTTTGGTATTACAGACCTTACATCTAACGTCGAGGTGAATCCGTCTCTCCAACAAGGTGGGGGAACAGAACATGTGCAGAGTTATAGCGAAGGTGATGATTTAATCAATCATTTTTCAAACGATAGAATCAGTAGAGGATTGGAACCCGGAACCAGTGGAGTTGTAGGTGAAAGCAGAGCCCAGAGACAGGATGGCGCAGATCCTCTAAGTACGGAGATGGACGCTTGGAATATCTCGAGTGAGGATGATGAAGAAGAAGAATCACCATCTCATCCAAGAGTTTTGAGGGCTTCGAGAAAGAGAACGACTTCAAATGGAGACACCTCAGAGGGAGAACTGGAACGAAAGAAGCCTCGTGCTACACAGTTTTTTAATATTGTGACTGTAAATGAAAGATTTGTGAAAAAATTTCAAGCTTATACTTTTGATTATAACGTACGTTTTCGTAATATGGATGATTTAAGTTTTGAACAGGTCTTACCTAGATTAGCTTCTGTTTTCGAAAGCTTGTTTGAGATTATAGGAAGTGATGTACAACCCGATGAGATGGTGCGATTAGTGTTTAATTCACCAGTCTTAAACATTCCCATTTCGCTACCTTTCATGTTGATGAATGATTTAACAGTAGAGAGATTTCTTTCCAGGATTGAACAGGTGTTACAATCATATAAATTTATCAGACTGGATGAAACGGTGCATATCAATTTCATACATTTGAAACTGAAAAAAAGGGGGAAATCAAACAGCCCAAGAAATCTAAAATCACTTGATGAGCTTTATGCGAGTTGTAGAAGTTTAGTTAAGACTAAAGATGAACGGGGAACCTGTCTCGGTAGGGCAATTGTAATTGGTAAAGCCCTCTATGAGAAAGATGGAAATGCCTTAGAATATCTTCTCAGAGGCAGAAAACCTCTAGATGCGATGACGAGAGAGATATATAAAGAGGCTGGGGTTGCTGAAGGAACACTTGGTGGGATAGAAGAGTTGCAAAAATGTCAGGACGTGTTACAGTTGTACAGGTTAATAGTAATGTCCCGCGCAGGTGTTGATCCATTCAAGAACTGCATGACTATAGCCTCAGCCTGTAATTTAGTTTTTCGCAGAAACTTCCTAAGGCCTAATACCATTGCGGTTTTTTCACCCAATGAATACTATCTACCAATAATCCCCCAGCGTATTGTAGGAAAGCTAATGTTCCCATTGTGTAGGACGTGTGCTGAAACGCTTCAGCAAACACCCAGCAGGCACAGCGATGATGAAAATGTATTACCCGGTACCTTTGTCTCCATTGAATTAGATAAGGCCGTACAGGATTTAGGGTACTGTGTTCAGAAAATTCATTTTTTTTGGCACTTTCCAGAACAAGAGATTTATGATCCAGTTACCAAAACAGGTGGATTATTTACAAAGTACATATATACTTTTTTGAAGATAAAACAAGAAAGTTCAGGGTTGCCCTCGCGGTGTAAAAATGAGGATGATATACTCGCATACATTAAGGAGTATGAGAGTAACGAGGGTATTCAATTAGACAGGAAAAACAGAGAAAAACCCAGGGCTACGCGCACTCGCAAAACTTATGCTCAATATTTTCGTGGGGAAGTTCGGACAGCGTGAAAATATGCCTCAAGCCGAAATTGTATCAGAGCCTTCAGAGTTGTACAAACTTTTGCATGTTCAGGACAAGACTGTCAATCACGTCCAATTTTTTAACGATGAATTGGCAGAGGTATACAATAACAGAATGAGGAGGAATTTGTCACATCAAATTCTCGTACAAATGTAGAAATTGCTGCTTTCACGACGGCTCATGCACGTCTGAAGCTCTACTCGGTCTTGGACAAATTACAGGGAAGATCATTTTACCATGATACTGATAGTGTAATTTTTTTAGCACGAAAAAAATTGATATAACTCCCCTTTTGGTGATTATCTAGGTGAGCTTACAAACGAAATAAGTCCGAAGGACGGTAATCATATCGAGTGTTTTGTTTCCGGTGGCCCTAAAAATTATGCCTACCGTTTAGATTCTGGGAAAAACGTGCTGTAAAGTCAGAGGTTTTACATTGAATTTTAGAAACAGTCAAAAAATAAACTTCGACTCTGTAGTCCACTTGGTAAAAAACACAAACGAACCGAGCATAAGAGTGACAAACCCCTACTCTCTTAAAGTGTTAGACTGAAATTCAGTCTGTTCGATTGAAATTAGGGACAAAATTGTCTGCAGGTGTCACTAGTTTCCATTGATTAGAGTGAACTTCAATCTAAAACTTTGAGAGAGTATCAGATTACGAGGAATGCAAAAGAGAAACAAATAGAGACAAAAACTCAAACGAAAGATTATAAAGTGTGTTATAATAAGAGAGTCATATTGCCCAATTATGATACAGTACCTTGCGGGTACAAGTTTGAATAAGAGCGGTTGTAAACGTCCAACTGCTCTCAGTTCCTCGGTTGTTACCATGGCATACACACGTACTTCACGCGGTGTAGATTTGTCTTCACCTCTGAGTCGTTTTATATTAGTAAACTAATCGTTGTATATTAGTAATCATGATATCATGACTTGGAATAAAAATGACAAGCTTGTTTACGAGGGTAATGTAATGAAAGTCTCCAATATCGTAGATTTAGTTAATGATACTTATAAGAAGTAAAAAAGGATTCAATCCATATGGGTGGCAGTATTTTGTACGTGGTTTGGCCAAATCGAATGCACCCGAGAGTATGATTGGAAATGAATCTCGAAGAGATGTCGTTAGACAAAATTAAACAGAGTGGTGTTCTGAAGCCACGGACGTTGCCCACACCCGAACTAAAAGGGAGTGAAAGCACACCAAGAAGGCGTAAACATACCTTACCACACCCCAATAAACCTATGAAACGTTTTCAATGGCAAACATTGTAATAAGTTTAGTTGTAAAAAAAGTGTGTTTAGTAGGTAAGCTTGTTTGGTGGTGATTTTACTTATGTTAGAAATTAATAAAAGTAATGTACACTAGAAAAAACACGAGTTAAAAACAGTAATCAAGTTTATGTTATTTAATAAACCGATACACTGTATATACAATTGAAAACAATTGTGTCCTTTTTCGCTTTCTTCCGTTTGTTTTATTTTATTTTTAACTACCACTACAATCCTTTATAGAGGTCTACTCTTTCGAGGAATATTTACACTTTTTCAAACTTATCAAATCATTACTTAGTTTTATTTGACTTTTTTTTTTTCTTCTATTTTAATTTTTTTTTGTTTAAGGTAATGTCTTTTTTTTCTAACGCAAATCTGGTTATGTATAAATTCAAAGTCTGAAACCGGTACATTTACATCGTACCTTTCTTCAATAAAATCATGCACTAGGGCGTCGTTTATAAAAGGGTCCTCAGTGAAAACAGATATTATATTATTTAACGAAACACCCCTACTTCTATGTAAAAGATAGAAAACACAGAAAATGCCATAAACTGAACTTGTCAGTGATTGTAAACACGTTGAATTAAAGGTATAACCAGTACTGCTTTTTCTCAAGAACTGTTCAAAGAAATACGCCATAGAACCGAGGCATCATGCCAAATGAGTTAATCTGCTCTTTTGTTACTGTCTAAGTAGATTGCAAGCCAATGAGTGCCAGTCTTTTCACTCGTATCAGTGTTGCCTATTATTACACAGGGATAAGTGCGTACTGTCGGTAGTCTATCGGTCAGGAACACACCTCCTTGTCTGGTGTTTGTCAATTCATCCTCAGTTAATACCCACAGAAGCTGCTTACTATCCATTATGAAGTTAATTAGATTTTTAAATTAGTTTGAGTAGTCAATCAGGACATTTCTAGAGCTGTCCACCTCGATAATTGACTCAAATTCACAGTACGCTATTACGCAGCATCAAACATGAGTTCAAGCCGGAGATTACTTAGACTGGTCCCCTTTCCTTATCCGCAAGGATAAAGACAGGCACTGGTTTTACAGACCCAATGATTTCATTGGATACAACGATTTCATTGGCTAAACGTGCTGTGACGTAAGCTGTGCATGTCTGTGTTATGATTGGTCGAGGTTACGAGGTGATGTAGTTTGTCAGCTTGCACTTTCGATCGTCTGCTGCATGCAACTAGGTCATGTAGTGTTGTTTTTGTGTGAATTGACTGCGAGTCTTCGTGTGAAACGAATGCTAGGTCAAAGGTACATCTGCCAACATCCGGTCTGCCAGGTCTCTGGCGTTATTCACGAGCCTCGAAGTGTGACGTTAGATGTTCGGGCTAGAGATTACTCCTCTTCACTAAATTGAAATGAGGGCCGTTTGAGAGGTCGGGGGTGAGATCAAAAGCAAAGAGAGAATATCCAGATTCGTAATCCTCGCGGCTAATTCCATTCCCTGAGTCTGCATACATAGCATTTGTACCAGAAAATAGAGACGGATAAGCCATTATATAGGCGGCATCCTCTCCAGAAAACTTTGGCTGTAATGGTCTACCTGGAGTCTGCTCGTTATCTACATAGAGTCCCAGAAAATGTATACCATTGTGTTTAAAATTGAACGAGTTCTTTGTATAACTCCCATTGTACGCGGAATTATCGACCATAGCAATAATTACCCGCTTAGGAATTTGGCCTAGAAACAGGTTCTCTCTTGTAAAGAATTGATTACCCTTGGGTATGGAAAAAGATTTTACTTCCACTCTTCGTATTGGATACTTGGTGCTTGTGGTCTGCAAAGTGTTTGAATGAGCCAAACTAACTGCCGGACTTATCGTCACTTTTCTCACATAGAGAGACGCGTCCATGATTTTCGGCGAGCTGCGAAGCAGAGTGAGCCTATGTAATGACAATTTCCATCCGTCTGTCCGTCCGTCCGTCCGGGCAGACGAGAGATACATTGTGGGGTGAGGTTTAGGCAGGATGTGTAGTTGTGGGCTTTTTTTTACATTGTGGGGCTGTGCCCACAATGTTTTTAACAGGAAAGATTAAAGAAAAGGGATCATAGACAACACCTGTGGAAAGCCCACAATGTAGCTCTCCTAAGTATAACCGGCCGTCCGCATTGTTTTAAAAAGTTTTAGCATCAAGCTTCACTATTTATGTTTTGAGTTGTTTTATGGATTCTAAAAGCCCTAAGTAATGACAGCCATGTATTGTGTTTCTCAACAATTTTTTTACAGAAATGTTTTCAGAATTCAAAAACAAATGTTGAATTTTTTTTTTACAGTGTTGAACATTGTGCCCTCGGGACTTTATAAAAAACTTTAGACTAAACGTTGGATGTTTAACCCTTTCAGTCCCGCACCCGGGATATCCCGGTTTACGTAGCGCGCACTCAGATCCCGCTCCCGGGATATCCCGGGTTGCGCGGTCGCCGCACAGTAACTGCTGTCATGCTCGCAACAAATGCACTATGAAAACAAAAATACAGCACCAACTACACGATGAAATTCGCCCTCTGTTGGTATAGTTTAGAGAGGTATAGCAGACTGCATCCGGGACTTTTTACACCTTCCGTTCCATGGTTGAGTCTGCGCGAAGTCCAAATCGAAAAAAATTTGACGTAAAGATTTTCTTCAAAATGTAGCTCGTTTTCCCTCTGTGATTTCCTTTCTTGACTACTGGTGACTTAGCAAATACTATACTATTAGTTCAGGTGTGTATATCTAATAATTAATCAGAAAAATGTGTTGTTTCCACACATGTGTCACGAACGATGCACGACATAGCCGTGTGGCCCTCTGTTTTTTTGCTATTTTGTTTCCCAATTTTCACAGATTCTTTGGCCTTAAGAACTAAATTTGAACAGCAACTCAACAGACATGAAGAAATTGTTTAAACAAAAACCCTATGTCACTGGTTTCAGTTGAATGAGCTAAAACAATGAAAAATTTAAATGGTCATAACTTCTTATTGCAATGATGTATACTGACTTGAAACTTGAATGAAATATTGCTTCTTACATGTAGATTCATATGAATAGATAAAACTCAAAGAGTTTATCACTGGTTCCAGTTGAATGAGCTAAAACAATGACAACTTTAAATGGTCATAACTCCTTATTGCAATGATGTACTGACTTGAAACTTGAATCAAAAATTGCTTCTTACATGTAGAGACGCGTCTATGATTTTTACCTTAAATTTTCTATCGGGTAGGGCACTCATCAAACAAAATGAATGTTTACTTCGGTGAAACTTAAGTTTCAGGCTTACTCCGTTCAGTAAATACCTAACTTGAAAGAATATGTCCCCATGTATGGGCCCACTGAGATCAAGTACGCGACTCTCTTTGGTTAGTTTATGTCTTGCTTTCAAACCGTCGTTGGTCGAGTCTTCACGGGCGTCGATGGGTGGGGGACGGGGGGGGGGGGACAATTTCCCCTCACTTTTTAGACTGGAGGGGACAGCATATCAGATGTCCCCCCCCCCCACTTTTTGATTGACTGTTCATTAGAAATATGCAACAAAGTATAAAAATATACACCATTTTCTTGATTTAATTACAATTTTTGTTCAAGTAAAAGAATAGCGAACAAACGGTGAAATGTTTTTTTCATTTCCATCTTTTTTTCTGATGGTATTTTGGGCCTATAATGTAAGATGTATTTTTTCAAGACTTGCTCGCCCGTCCCCCCTACTTTTCAGTAGCGATCGACGCCCTTGCGAGTCTTCCTCGGTTGGTTGGATCGATTTCTTCAATTCCACTTGAGGAATCTTTGTAAAACAATGCCGCTGTCAGCTAGAAGTCTTTAGGCGCAGCCGGTCCATAAGTCATCAACGTTTCCAGGAGAGCTCGGTATGGGTATGTGTTTGATGGCGAGGAAATAAGCTTATCGTTCAATAAAATTAATGTCTACGTCGGAGAACAAAGAGTGCAGAAGGAGGTTAAAGTACAAATCTGTGACTGAAAATACAGTTTGACACATTCCCGTTGATTTCACTGTAGACCCGATCGTCATCGCTCGCTATGTGAGTTTTGATGTTCCAACAGTTGTGGGCGCAACCAGCTTAGCGATTGCCGAGGTCACGGTTGAAGAAATCACTGGAAGTGGAGGTGAGGACGCTGTGTCAGCAGGTGGGTTTGGTAACATTTAGGTTGAATGAAAACCTAATAATATGCCTCTTAAATGTTTCCTGTTTTAACGACTGAAAACACATTGCACGTCGTTAACAGTTACTGAACCCGCCCTCAAAAAAAGATATGATTGTTCACAATTCGACCGAGGCAACATTTAACAGGCACTTAACTTGTTAGCCCCATTACTAGTAGTATATGCATTAGTGCCAAGACGCTCGGCTTCCTCCATCCAGTTGACACTATTTTTTTATGGTGCTATTGAATTGTTTGCTTTGCCCTGGTAGGACGCCAGTGTCCAGTGTAGTACATGTGTGTAGTTGCAGTTGCACTGAACGTCTCGCTAGGTCGATCGTGCAAAATCATTCCTGCACGATCGGCCAATCGCGCAAAACCATTCCTGCACAATCGGCCGGTCGCGCAAAGCCATTCCTGCACGATCAATACTCAATCGATTGTGCAAAAATGTTCGTTGCGCGATCAGTAGATCGCGCAAGGATGTTCGTTGCGCGATCGACCGATTGCTGCGCAAACAATAGATCTTCCAATCGCGCAGCGCGATCAGTCGATCACTCAGATCGACCGATCGCGCCCAACATACATTGGTTGGGTTACATTTTTTTTTAGACTTGTATAAGTCGAGGTTTGTGCCAATTGCGTTCACGACACAAGACGCTCCAGTCATATAAAACCCCTTCAAAAGCAAACAACCATCGGCGTTCAACCGTCAGAGGGCGCAATTTATTTATTAATTATTTTTATTTTTATTTTTATTTTATTTTCATTTTTTAATCGAGGACTTGATTTTTCACAAGGAAAGTTTTTTTTTTTTTTTTTTTTTGCCCGTGCGCCCTCGTGTGTGCGTCTGTTGGTGAGCAATGAAAGAGTTACCGTAGCTGTAGATACGACAACGTAACTTTTAAAGCACTCATATACGCTGCCCACTGGAACTGTGCTATAGTTTTCTGGTTCAGTGCTGCGGGGAAACGAGACCAATCTCAGGACTCCATCAGTCCATGAATCGACGAGAGCAACCAGACTGGTACAAGTTTCATTTTTCTGACACGGCATCGCATGCTGGTGGGGGGGGGGGGGGGGGGTGCAGGCTTGGTTCTCATTAGACTTGTCGACAAGTCGCAGTAGTCAGGAGCCATCAATATCGCGAGAGCAGTGTAGTTATCGCGTGAGATAATGCGCCGCGACAAAGATGTTAAAGACTTATCTACAAAATTATGTTCACATCATCAACAACAACATCAGCTCTGCTGCTGAGTAGTACACGTTGTACACGTCGTACACGTACGCGTAGTTCCGGGTGCGTTGTAGTACTGAAAAACGTCAGTTTATTAATTTTGTTTACTAAGAATTAGTCATCATGGCGGTGCGTGTGAGATCTAGATGTGACGACATAGGTTATTTTCGTGTGTTGTGAAACGGTTAAATATCGGAAGGTTCTGGGTGGGAATGTCAGAAACCGAACATTACTCTGCAAAAGTGCAGGTCAGACGCGAGCGAGACAGAGACAGAGGTAACCTGCATTTTCGTTGACACTGACGGCATTCAGCTCTACATTTAGCGTTATCAACATTACTATTTATAGACAGCTAGAGCCAAGAGAGTGAAAATGGAGAACGCCAGTTTAACTAGGTATGATACAGAGTACATAATCTAGCAATACTCTAGTTCATAGTTGACTAGTGTGATCGAAAAGTCTGATCGAAAAACGTTGTAACGTTATATAATTATAAGTACTTCAATTCAAGTAAGATTGATTGTATGGTCTGTCAGTGTTTACACTAACCATGGAGGCATTCTACATGCTGAATACATTTAACATGAGTACCTCCATGCACTAACACTGCAACAGTGTTAGTTAGTGTTAATGTATGATCGAAAATGTTATATAATTTAACTATTTAGACCAGGTTACTGCTGGGTCTAGCTCTAATAATAAAACTTACACTGGTGACTGACTGTTAAAATGATAATACTCTGACGTCATCTGTGAGGATGTTACTTTGTTTAGACCTTTCTCTTGCAATGCACAGCCCGGGTTTTTTTGCCAACCAAGGTTGAAAAACTATGGGAAGCCTTAAATGCAAAGCAAAAACAGACAGACACAGTTGTAACAGTGTCACACAAAATATTAATGTTGTTGAATTTGCTGGAAACAAAGCAATTAATCATGGAATGTATTTCTTTTTTACTGGCGAGTTTGCAGAAATGTTGAATTTGGACACAACATCTGTAAACACGATTAAATATTTTTGCTAACATTCGGCTGTCCATGCAAACCGGTGCTGTTTGTTTATGCAACAAAGCGGCTATAAAAACGGAGCTCCCACAAATGACGTCAAATGTGTGATGACGACATGGTTTTTTCGCATAATTCTGAAAAGCAGAGGATATTCACAATTAATAAAAAAAAATTGTTTTGGGGTTTTTTTTTCTCAAATAAAAACTGTAAAACTTATGTAAATACAATGTTTGTATTGATTGTCCAGCACATTCTAAATGAATTTCAGCAAAGATCACTTGTTGCTTTCGTCCAAGGAGGTCTTTAAGGTAATTGGAAAAAAAACGCAAATGAAGTTGTAGTTAATGGGAGACTTTGGGACTATAGGTAGCAGAAGACTCACCAGGTAAAATCCATTGTTCTTGGAAATGTGAGCATGCTTAGAATGACGTAAACAATGGACATTTACCTGGCAAGTTTGCTGCCACCTAGCGTTCAAAAGCTCTCATTAAAAACTAATATTGAATTATTGTCGGGATCCCATGCCCTGTGTGCATCGAGGATAATGAAGAACGTTTTGTGTCTGTGAGCGTCATCTTCAAAATTCGTTCAGAGTTATACATTTTTTAAAAAATTAATTAAACATTCTTTAAAATTTTCAACAACAATAACAACTAGTTCTTATATAGCGCATTTCACAACGTCTCAATGCGCTTCACATTAGTGCCCTGGTCATGTGGCCAATAATATTCCTGTAATCTTTCTCAGCTCCCTGGGGAGTATACAGCCCGGGCTGCCCTGGCGCTCCGAAGGCTTTTTCAAACACAATATCAACCTCTACCCTCGCAGGTACCCATTTATACCCCTGGGTGAAGAGAAGCAATTATAGTAAAGTATCTTGCTCAAGGGCAAGTCGACAAGGGCAAGTCGACAAGGGCAAGTCGACCCTTGGTTGACCACTGACTAGCCCGCCTTGACGTAAAAAGTGCATTAATTCTGTCAAGTTATAAAGTATGTGCATTGGACATGTATATTATGTTAGTTTAAAATAAAATCGACTTCCAATAGGCTCCAGCAGAAATACTGCGAAGTTTGTTAATAACATTAACTTTTTACTCAATATTATATTATTGCGTTATTGTCCATCCCCATCAACCCAAACAAACAAAAATGTTTTAAGTTGCCTGTGAAACTTCGTTCAGCCTGTTCAGCTGTGGGAATCTGCTTCACCCAAATGCCTTTTTGTATAAACGCTCCGAATTTCGAGTCAAGACTAGGCCTACTGTGTACGTAAAAATAGTGATAAATTAATTGACGGAGAATTGATTTGACTAATTGGGAATAAGTAAATGGGTATTGGGAATTCGTAAATGGGCGTTGCGAAACAGTCTGGGGATCATGCACGAAGTGCCAGGCATAATGACCTCGGTGCCTGTGAGATCAAAATGTTCCGACTGGTTTATTTTAAAATGACTAACTGATCTCTGGGTTCATACGCGTTGAATATGGCGTTTTTCAAAGGCAATTGACCATAATTTTGACCGCATGAGGGCGCTTTTATCAGGGAATGTCTTGCATCACAATTACAGTTTCATCTTATTTTAACTGCCTGTACGTAGTTTTCTTGCATCAATGACGAAATACATGAACATAATAATAACAAAAACTGTTTTCATCATGTGAAATTGGTCCACGTACGCCCTCATGCGGTCAAAAATATGACGAAATGAGCAGAGCGCAAAGCCATTGCGGCTTAAGTTCCTAAAAGCTCTGTCGTGCAATCAGGATTATTATTAGTGTAATTTGCAAAATGACTTATTTTCACGAGGCGATGTTGGGTGAAAAGATATTTAGCTTTCGAGACTCTTGCAGTAAATTTACAAGAATCGTGATTCAAATCGAGAAAAAAAATCCAAGGCTAGTTGTTTATACGTACATTTATTGTCCTTCTCGTCAACGGCTACTAGTAATTGTTATGGTGATTATTTTTTATAAGTATGAACACAATAGTTTTTGAAGGCTTATCCCTGACATCAAATGCTCACTGATCATTTGCCTAGTCATGCGTTTCTGACATTACCATGATGATAAACGAGAATTACATTACTGCTAAATCATGTCATTGTTATTAAGGTTTTACCAGTCAACTGTGAGGGGGGGGGGGGTAGTAATGATCTGTATGAATGCCATCGACTTGACCAACGCGTACCAATGAATATTTAGTTTTATTTTGATGTCACGTTTTTTTTCTATAGACAAGCACAAGCTGGTGAGAGTTTCTCACCGCATGTTACAGTGTATCGCTTTGGGCGACTGGGCTGTCTAGTGGCTAAAAGGTAGCCACTGGACAGCCCAGCCGCCTAAAGCGATAGGATGTTGAGCGGGGTTTCTTCATTTTTATAGGTTTCCCGATTTTATTTTAAGTTTACTAATTAAAATGTTAGTTTAAAATGTAGCCATTCCACCCAAAATGTTGTTGGTGTGGAAACAAGTGATGTAACAAAAGAGTCCTGTTGTCCTAGTCCGAGTCCTCCCAACCGAGTCCGAGTCCTCTTCGGTCCGAGTCCGAGTCCGCAAAAAGTGGGTGCTTTAGTATATTCAAGCACCCCAATCCAAAAAGTTGGGGGTGCTGCATTACCCACAGTATGCCCGCTCTCGCGGACCTGCCACTATTATATATAGCAATATTAGAATTCTCCACATTTTTTCGAAAAATTATACGTTGATAATTGATGGAACTTAGTGACGTCATCTTGGACAGACTTACGATTTCATCATCTGCATAATGCACTAAAGTCTACCTACATGGTAAGTTCAAGTACTCTATAAAGCTGTCAAGAAAAGTATCAGTGAACATGTCAACGCAAAATGCTTCAGCCCGAAAACCTACAAATTAAAATCTACCCTAAAAAACTTGTCCTTGAAACAAAAATGCCTGATAACCAGTGCTCTTTATAGTGAAATGCAACCTGTTCAGATACAAAAAAGATCCACAATTCATCCACGGCATGCGAACCATGAATCACTCAGCTATATCCAGACTGCATTGTGTTTGCCAACCATAGGGTTGTTATGCGTGATGACTGTATATTGCGAACCCACCATTTTTGGAAGTGCCGTTACTATTATAGCCAGGAGCCACGGTGGTACACGTGTGAACTCGCTTGTCCTGACCTTCTCATCGGGAAAAAAATGTCATCCAGGAACTCAACACTGTTACACTCAAAGTGGTAAGCTAAAGGTAGTTAACGTTATACCCACACCGTAGGTATTTTTTGTATGGTCGCTAATTCCAACATAATTTCAAGGGTGTGACGTTCAACGTGTACACAGTTGTCGTCCGAGTCGAACAGCCCTTATTACAAGATGTCGGATGGACCTGCAGCGGCAACAACATGCAGTTGAACCTCTGGGATGCCTCTTGAACAAAAAGATTCTGCATACCCACTTTGTTTATACGTGGTTAAGTATTGTTGATAAATAGGTGCACAAACAAAGAATCACACTACAATAATAAAATACATATATTATTGCAATAGCTTAATATGGACAACGAACTTAAAACACAGCTGTGAGGGCTGCTATCAGCAAATTGCTGGCATATCCATTGTCTTAACCAAATCACTGGTCAGGGCCAAATTTCATAGAGCTGCTTAAGCACAAGAAATTACTTGGCACCGAACAATTGTTGCCTACTGGAAAAGGGTTACCAGCCAAAATGTTTGGTGTTATACGCAGTCTGTGACTGGTTCCCTGCTTATTTTTACTAAGCAGAAATGTGTTAAGCAGAATTTTCTGCTTAAACAGCTTTATGAAATTAGCCAAGCTTATAAGCAACTACATTTGCCGGTACTAACTTGAGGGACTAATTCTTATATCGCTTTTCTTGTTGCAAACAATCCACAACTTACCATGAACTGGGATAGCATTTCTTGTTCTTGTCCGTGTTCTTGTTCTTGTTCAATTGTTCTTGTTCTTGTTCTTGTTCCTGTTCTCCCCCTCGTTCTCGTCCTCGTCCTCGTCCTCGTCCTCGTCCTCGTCCTCGTCCTTGTTCTCGTTCTTATTCTTGCTCTTCTTGTTTTGTTTTGTTTGTTTGGGTTCTTTTTTGGGGGGGAGCTTATCAATAATTTCACTCATGTTCTTTGCGCACAAAATTGTAGAGACATACAGCCAAGCTTATAAGCAATGATATCCAAAGCTGTACAATGCAACCGTCCTAGATGGTCCATGAGCCAACTCCATTTGCTGGTACCAACTCGAGGGACTGATTCTTATATCGCTTTTCTTGTTGCAAATAATCCACAACTTACCATAAACTGGGATAGCATTTCTTGTTCTTGTTCTTGTTCTTGTTCTTGTCCTCGTTCTCGTTCTCCCCTCGTTCTCGTTCTCGTCCTCGTCCTCGTCCTCGTCCTCGTCCTCGTCCTCGTTCTCGTTCTAACATTCCTGCATTTGTCAGCCTGTTGATTTTGAGCGTCTACTTTTCACCTTCAAATTCCCGTCAGTCTGTTGAGTTCAGAAACGACCAATATATTTTTTCTTTGTGTTTCTCCCCCTCCAAAAAAATAAATAAATAAAATAATAACAAATACAAATCATTAAATAAATAATTATAAAAACAATTAAACTTGTAGGTCAGATGTTTTTTTAAAATACACATAATTTGCCCTGCCTAAATTGAACACCGATCATTGTTGTTAATGTAAAAGAAAAGAGATACTTGCTTTGTAAAAACTAAGAATTTATGTTCAACTTGTAAGCCCACCATAGATTAATTATACAGTACACCAAAGTTCAACCGTATTAACCGGAGTATCAAATTACAAAAAATCTAATTCATATTTCTAAAAATCATATTTCAAAAATCACGTCTTTGAAATATTTGAGTGACGACATTTGACCTTTACTTCCTGAAGTTGACAAGAACAACTCTTTTTTAAATTAATGTGTTCTGTTGAAGATTTTCAATCCACTGTGTGTATCCAATGTTTCCATTTTCTTCAATACTTATCAAGCTGAAAACAGCGAAACTATTTTATATTTTCAATACGAGTGCTTTACAAGTCTCATAATATTATTTTAACATTTTTGTTATTATAATTATTTATATAATAAGGCGACACTCCATACTGCAAAATGTTATAATAGGGCAACAGCTTATGTTAGGGCCACACATAACTGTCGCCCTATTGCTTTTGACCAATAAATCTTGTTTTAGAAAACATTTGTGGACAACATAACCACTAGGCCTAATAGATGAAAGGTAATTTTCCAGAAAAATCAAATTTAAAATGCTATAATATGACAACACATTATGTTTTTTTGTGAGATATTAAGACCCAAATTACGATATAAAAAACTCTTGTTGGATTACAAGACGGATCATCATACTGTTGTGATTTATTTATCAAGTAACTGTTGCCATACATACTATCAACTACATATTTGTAAACAATAATAGATTTAAAACCTGTATGAAAAGTACACTTTACAAGAATGTATATGGAAAACTTTCACCCTCATGTGGTATTTTCATGTACATTATGATTATGCTATATAGGATGACAGATGTGATGTCCTATTTTTGCAATAGTGTATAAAACAACAAATGACAATATTGTTATTTTTATAATTTAATACAAGGTTGAGGCACACAAAATGTGAAAGTGTAATTAACAGTTTTTGAAATGTTATTTAATAGCAAATTGTTTCACATGAGGTCACAATCCCATCAGTGTTGATCATTCAGTAGGCATATTGACTCTTCAAAAACAAACATAAAACCTAAGACAGAATCGACATGTAACACCTCATGCATAGATTCTGTCAGGCGTGTATCTACAAATTACAATGAACTCAGTCTATTATTAACAGGGAACGATGATTGTCCATTTGTTTTAAGGTAAGAAAACATAGCATATGTGACCTAATGGTCCATTCCTGTTGCAATTGTTGATGTCGAATACTTATGACAGACATGTAGCTCATGCTCTGCTTTCATCTTTTTCGCTAATCCTACCAGTCATGTTCCACTGCCTTGATACTGCTCCCATGAATCAGCAACATTTACTTGACATCTTTTGGAATTGGCCCTTCATTCAACAACCTGATGCTGTGCATGGTAAATCAATAGACATGTTTGCCCTTTCAAGGATATCGTGGGTTTGTAATCCATGCTTTACACCCAATATTGAGAATGCAGCTCTGAGGTATATAGTGGAGGTAGAATTAGAAAGTGATGAGTGCTTAAATAACTTGAAATTACACGAAACATGCATTTCTCATGTTTTCCCCGATGAGCCTGCAGATCCAGAGATGTTTACACCTGTTCTGTTTCCTTGTTAAAAGTTGTCAAGAATCAGTTGACTGATGTTGCACATTGAACCTGTAAAATTAAAACAATTCGTAAAATTAATGAATGTCTTTAAAACACACATTTCACATTCATCTGAATTGTGCACTGTCACACACTGGTGTCTTGAGAGATTTTGATTGCACAGGCATGTCCTCTACTTAGTACAGGCTATCTGTGCATCATTTTTAACAGTCTGGATACATGTATGTTCTCCGAACCGAAGTCTTATTTAAGTTATATCCAAAACTACAGGTGACTACAGTCATCTGTATCCAATCGCACATATTTTGAAGTTCTAAATTATAAAGTCTATAGTCAGAAAGTCTACTCAGTCTTTCTTAGACCCAGTAACTGGGGCGCTGTACTCCTTACAATTTTTTTTGACATCTTTGGTCGAAGATGTCCAAAAAAAAGGAGTACAAAACAGAGCAACATGACATAGTTACTGGGTCTAACACACACAGTCTTATATTATTTAACTAAAAATCTGCAGCTACTCTAACTAATAACTTGTACTACCTACTTTATTTCATTGAATAAGTGCCGTATCTGATCTCCACTTTTGAACGTTGCTTATAAATGTGTAACTTCATTTCCTTCTAAAAAATAAACTATTACAAGGCGAGCAACTAAAATCTGTTGGGTTTTTTTCTCACGAAAAGGATGCAGTGAAACGTTTCGCCATTACGCTACAATCGTTCGATCATTCAACTACAAAATACGTTACGGTATAATTTTTAAAAAACCCAATGTTTTTAAGCATAACTTACCCTTTTCAGTTTTAGTGCTATCTTTCACTTATCAGATTGAATGTTCTCTTTCTGAAGCGGAAATGTTTGTACACGGAGAAAATAATATCACTATCACTGTCAGTGTCAGTGTCTCGAAAAATCACTTTCATGCGCCATCTTGTTCCAGTAAAACTTCACGTGATCATTAACAACACGTTGCGATTGGATGTTACCTCGAAAGTTTCCCCAAAGTAAACAGCCATTCCATTAAAAAATTATGTTACCTCTCCAACGTTGCCAATAATTGCTTTCACAGTTTCAGATAATGCGTTTTATATTAGGCTGATTTCCCCATTATATTTCAGGTGTCAAAAATCGTAGTTTTTAAAATAGTTTAAACTTTGTAAAAATTAGGAAACTCTACGAACTTGTTCATTCCAATAAGACAAAAAAATTATATTGTTTTTGTGTGTGCTAGGGTCACTATCCAAAGATTTTCCCTAATTTTAGGGGGGGGGGGGGAAATACGCTTTTTAATTTTTCATTTTAATATCATTATGGCTGCCAGTTTGGGGCCGAGTCAGACCCACCTGACAAATATAAGATATTTCTTTAAACAAAATGTAACAAAGCATGAACAATGTACTTATACCAGTTTGCACAGAAAAATATTTAGAATTAATATTTTTTGGTACACACTGATTGCTAACAATAGAGTATCAAATGGTTTTTTTTTAATAGCAACTGCTTCAATGTTTTTTGAGCAGCAGCTGTTTTAACCTATAAACTAGTAAATAAGAAACATGTGAACGATTCAATTAGCAACCAATGAACTATAGTAACAAATGAACTATCCCATTCACAACCAATGAGATATTTTAAGTGTTCTGTTCCTTTGAGTTGTTTTTCTAGCGGCTCTCTACAAACATCTTTATATTTTGAGAGATCTCTCAGTTTTGAAAGATTTTGCTAGATATGAATCACATTGTTCTGGGGAGATCTATGTAATGTATAAATCTATGGAGCTAATAAATCCAGTCACTTCTTCAAGCTAAAAACAAATAACAGGGTCCATTTAGGACTCGATCATGTGACGCCACGGTTACTTCCTTTGAAGATAATAATAAAGTTTCAAAAAACGACAGAAACTTCTGAAGAAAAAACAAACGACCCACATTTCACTGAAGATGTAAAAACATAACGAATATAGAAACAGTTGCCAAGGCAACAACAGACAACTGACAGCAAACCATTTTTTACGGCAAAATATCTTTTGTATGTCAAATAAGTCTCAGCTAGCTTTGGGACTATTATAATTAATATAGAGTGCGGGCGTGATCTTCAGCACTCCACTACAAGTCAACCCCTGGATCTACCAATGAAATAAAAAATTCTCAGTACATACAGATACGTTAAATCTTATAAACGTTATGCCTACAGTGGATTTAAAATCATTGGCAATACAAAATGTACAACAGTACAAAGAAACACCAAAATGACATTTCCAAAAATGTGTCAGTTTGTGGTTTGGGCTTTTAAAATGGAAACAAAACAGTCTTTTCACTTAAAAATTCAATAACGATAAAAGAATAAGTTTTTCTTGTTCATTCGCCACCAATAGAAGTCCAAATTAAGAGTTGTGGTTCTTTGCAGGTACCCCTAAAAGACCACCTTAAACCCAATACCTATCTGACCATACGTTTGTGTGC
>JAMKCF010000438.1:0-21238 GCA_023634235.1 Pisaster brevispinus | reverse complement strand
AAACCGTTTAGAGAAACAGTGGTATGGTATCTTGCATACACGGAATGCATGGAATAACTTCGCTTCGAGTTTTAATCGCTTTTGCAGAACATTTCCACGCCATACTTGCTCTACGATCTGCTGTCACAACACTGGGGGAAAACAAAATGACGCTGGGTTTTCCTTAATAAGGATCGAGTCGTTAATTCTCCAAATGCTGCCATCTTGGAAAACATTCTAAAGTAGGGAATGACAATGATTTACACTTCTTAAATTTCCAGCAGGTTTATTTTGACATTAACTTTTGACAATATGTCTACAGTAAAGTGGTATTAAGCCTAAGTAAGTAAATTATAAATCGTGTCAGATGACCATGCGCGTTCACGGAACACACACACCAAAATAAACACAAAAAAAACCCACCCCAAAACGGTTACTCGCAATTAAGTTGACAAAAAAAAATCCCCAAACAATCAAAATTACATTGTGACCATTCAAATGACGAATTGTAAATACCCGCCTCATTAATGTAAATCCCACCTTAAGAAAATGGTTTCGGTTTTATGATTAAGGAGTCTAAATAACCTTGAGCCTCGTTATTTTACATGTACATGTCGTTTTAAAAACATGTAGTTTTACTATGTGGAAATATATTTGTCTATACATTGGAACAAGTTATTTTTGGTTTCAGGAATATTTTAGTCGAAAACATTTCCGGTATATTCACAACTTCATATTTAAAATGTTATCTCATTTATTTTGATTAAGGGTTAAGATTTGAATGTTATAGCATGACATCCAATTATTGCTTTCTTTGATTTTGTTTTGCTGGTTATTTACACGCATTAATCTATGTCAAGTAGTCTAATGAGAAGGTTAAAGTTGAAATTAAACCAAATTATCAATTCAAAACTTGCTATAGAATGTGTGCTTCCCTGAAGCTAAATTTACCTTTATTTTAAGGGACACCCTGTATAAAAAAACTCTAATAAATTCATTTTATATTTTCAATAACTATCAAAATTGGAAGGTACACACACTATTGTCACATTAAACTCGTAGACTCATGCGATCAGAAGTGACCCGGAATCCAGGTCGCCTGGGCCTGACCAATTTCCAGGTCAGACTGACTACGGAAACTGTTTAAAAAATGAGACTTTAACTCGGACTCGGCGTCATTTCGACCCGTTTCTGGGTCATTTTGACACAGATTCTGAGTCAAACTGACCCATTGATTGGTCAAGCCCCACTGGACCTGGATCTTGGGTCAACTCTGACCGGAAGTGTTTTTAGAGTAAGGTGTTTAAAAAACAAAAATCGAAAACGGAAAACAAACTCGTTATTTGTACCGGTGTTATTTAAATGGAAATTAAACTTTCTTCGAAAGCTCATCGAGTAAGTATTCATCTCTCATCAGATTTCTTTTTGCGGTCCAATCAAAATTTCAAAAAGAAATTTTAGATTTTCGACAATATTTTACCGTCTTCATTTTTTACATTTTAAGTACGTGTAAAATGCCGGAGAAAACATAAAATAAATTATACGAATATTACTTTGTTTACAGTTTGTGGATTTTTGTATATACTGTAATTAAACAATTATAAAAAAAAAACCAAAAGTACAAATCCTGTACAAGAATATTGTCCTAAAGAAAGGTTTGTTTCCCCAAAATATACACTTTCAATTGCACTGCAAACGTTACATCTTATACCACCTGTATCATCGAACCCATGTTATCGCGTGTTTTTCTGTCCCCCAAAAAACTCAAGCTAACACTCCTCCACTTAAAATTTCATTTTTACCACAATTTATCTTTAAATAATTGCATGGAATATGCATAGTTACACAAACAAATCCGCCACCACACCGCTAAATATCTTCCTTAAAGGTACACTCTAAAAGACAAAACCAGGGCCGGAATTGAACCGCTTCCGAGTCCCATGGGGGTTTGCCCCATTTCTGGGTCACACTGACCCAGAAATGGGTCAAACTGACGCAGAAAAACCAAAGTTTGAACCTTTTTAAGGGTCAGCCTGACCCAGACATGGATCAGGTCTACTTGGCCACGGAAACCGGGTCAATTTCGACCTGAGAGTTTAAAGAGCGCACGGTAGACTTTTAAGTAATTATTCTACATAAATAACACTGCAAATATTAAGATGTAAAGCACATAGCTTCCTGATACGAGACAAATTTGAGAGTAATTCTAAAATTCCAATTTCGGGATCGAATTCTACGCTGTAGAAAATGCTCACAAGTATACTAAACAAACAGAACCCAAAGCCAAAATTCTGATAGTTTTAAAGTCCAAGTGTTTAAATGCACATGTACAACTGTATCTATAGATCCAATGTTTGTTTCCGTCTTCCACGGAGTCAATAGAACATGTCTTGTGTAATTACTACGTGACGTATGGTTGGATTTTTCCATTGGACAATCGGCAACTTCAAACTTAGCCAGAAATTCAAACACCAATCTTGCAAAAGTAATTTGCTTTTCTTCACACACACACTTATTCTACGTACACGTGTACTGCGAAAAGCACTAATTGGTTTTAAACTTGTCACCTTTTGATTACAGTTCAATGATTCTATAACAATGTGGTTATATATATTTTTTACCGGGGTAAATATATAGAGTTTGTTTCTTTTCGAGGGCCCAATTTCATGCTCAAGCAGACAATGGCGCTTAACATTTTTCTGCTGAGTAAAAACAAGCAGGATACTAGTCACAAATGTGGCACAAGTTGTATTTTGGCTGGTAACCTTAACTCCGCTAAGCGTATTTTTGTTGTGCTAAGCTACTTTTTGTGCTTAGGTAGCTCTATGAAATTGTGCCCCACTTGCTATCATATTGAATGAAAGCCTTCAGTTGCTACCAAAAAATCCAACAAATCAGTCTTCTATATTGGCCACTCTATACAACACAAAACACCAAGCTCTGACTAGCCCAGGCCTTGAAAAGTAGACTAATAGTTGAAGAATAAATAAATAAAACGAGAACACTCGGTTGTATTTTGCATATAGCAAGGTGAATACTGAAGGAAGAAACTGTGAAATTAAGGACGCCATGCATACAGATAAATTAAGTGTCTCATGTATGACTATATTATACAATATTGGAAAAGAGTATCGTGGGTTACGGATTTAATTGGACGCCGAAATCTGAGCTTTTAACTTCAGCTTAGGTGATTTGATTCTATTTGAATACTATATGATCTACTCGGACACAGTAAGCTGAGCCAGAAGTCCGTCCAGCTTAGAGGCATCTTTTATATTCTCCTCGGCGCACTTGTCCTCTAGTGCGGCAAGCAGGTTGGCTCCCTTGACCAAATCTTGACAGAGGTTGTACTCAGTGAAGCCAAGACGTCTCCAGTTGGAGATATCAACCCTGTCGACAATCTCAGAGTGCTCACCGGAGCTGCCTCTCGCCTGACACTGCACCTTACGAGCCATCTTGTCAATCTCTGCGAGACCAATAGCCGCCGCCATGGCCGGAACCTTGATGTGGACACTACCACGCATAGCCGTACCTAGATTGGACGGGCAGCAGGTGATCATACCTATATGTGGATCACTTGCAAAGACGGAATCCCTCCCGGTGATTTTCTTGACACCATTCTCTATGGCTGTGATGGCCCGGGACAGACGCTCGAATACCCTGATGATGTCACCGCCGTTCTCCATTGAGATGATTCGAAGATGGTCTCCTTCATTCAACCAGACGATGAATGTCTCGTCCTTGTTGAGGAAGATGCCCCTCCCTTGAGCCCAGTGCTGATGGTACCCAGAAGCAGCCTGCATCTTATCCTTGCCACGGAACAGGAAGTGACGGTCAACCAGAGATTTAGTCTCCTCGGCCGTCATACTGGTGTGGCGGTAGAACGTGCCGGCTAGGTCGCCTTCCATAGTAGCAAAAACCTTCTCCATAAGTTCAGCAATCTGGTTCCTGGTATCGATCGAGCCTCCTGGATTGAGAGGGAAGAAGTTGAGGTTCCTGGCCACACGGATGCGGGTGGAGATGATCTTGGACTTTGCCTGCTCCGACAGCTCTGAGGTGATCTTGGCTGGGTCCATGTCTGTGATGTGCTTCATGGAGCCATCAAGCTTGTACCCCTTGTGGTACTTCTCAATGACTGGGTGGAGGAGCTCCTTAAAGATGGAGTAAGATTCAGGATCGCCGGCGTGGCATCCAACAAAAGACGTTGGGTAGCAGGTCCCGGTGTTCATAGCCCGGGCAATACTCCAGTTAGCAGTAGGGGTCCTGATGTCTTTGAGCTTCTCGAAGAGCTCTGGTGTCATCACCTGGGCCATGAGTGACATGGGCTCTTCCTTCTGGTGCTTGGTGAGCTGTGTCGGCCACTTGTTCACTGCTAGGTCGTCGTCCATGATCAGATCGAAATAGGGGTCGACCTTGGGATCTTTGGCAGCCATGGACTGGGTCACGTAACCTGAAGACTGTGCCATCTCGTCTGACGGTGTGGGTTCTGTTTTGGATTCTGCGTTTGCTTGACTTGATGTAGGTTTCTGATGTGCCGCGTTGTCGGTGGCGGATGTACTGTTGCAGCCTCCTGCATTTACAAGCAATAGAAAGAGCAAAGTGTTATTGTGTATGCTCACCATGCTGTCCATGTTGTCTCTTACTTTATGGCGGCATTTTCCTTGACAGTGTTTTACTTTGGCTGTGTTTTGGATGACTGACTGATATCACTAAAATATCCATATAAATAATATGTTCACAATCCAACCTTTGGTTTCAACATGAAAATCCAGCCTTTGGTTGTCTACTACACAAAAAGCAACTAGATTTTGCACCATGTTTATGGCGAATGCTTAAGTAACGGTGGCCTTTCTCTGTTTTCGTAAGTTAATCTCTGAGCTCTATGTTATCTGTCATGATTTGATCTGTCGTCCTATCTGGAATTCAGGAAATGTTGAACAGATTATCAAGTCATTTGAGTTCTCTCTGCAGATTTTGATCCCAAGGCGAAGTCTGAAATTCCCCTGGTACTTTGATCTGTTATCATCAGAGATCTCTATCCATTTAAATTGTATTTGTTTTCAAGAATCTTTTTTTCCATAACAATTCTAAACACAAGTGCGTGCTGAACAGCACAAACAATTGACAGTCGGTAAGTTTACAATTGAAAAAAACCCAAAACAAAAAACACCCCCAATACTTTTGAACGTCACGACACCAATAAATCAAACACAACCCCTGAACATAAAGGCATACCGTGACCTACACAAACAGTCCTCTCTGGTGTTTACTGTTGTCAACGTAAAATGTACACAAAACTTGTAATTTACATTGATTTAAAAGCTGCTGGTGCTGGAAACCTTAAAGTAGGGGATGTTTTATGGCTTTTGGGTTGTCAATTTGCCCTTCAGTGGACGATGAAATATTTCCTTGGAAGAGAATTTTCATCACAATCTTCTAGTTTATATATTTGAAAAACTAGTCCCCATGACTACACACATTTCCTCATAAGTGATGTCATGTCAGGACAAACATAACTACAAGTACTTGTTTTGAATCTATAGGTTTCATGTGTTGGCCTAGTCAGTCAATATTTAACAAAATAGAAGAGCAATACAAATATGACCGCTAATTTAACCACAAAGTCACCTTCCGATGCCCCCCCTTGCATATTAAAGACCAAACAGACTTCCATCACAAAGACCTGACTAATTTACAACCAGGCTATGAGTCAATCTCTGTGGTTACCACTCAACACGACAGTTTCACTCTGAGTAAAACCAAGCGGAAATATGCCTAGTCTAAATATCTATGGAAAGATGTAATAATTATTCAATCACACAACAGAATACAAATAAATAATGATATGACCACATCATGCGACCGTGCATATACCCATAAAACGAAGAGTTATACCACGCACCGTAAGCATGCAAGTAGCAAAATAAATTAATCAACTAAAAACAATAACAAATAAAAAGAACAAGCAAAACCTTCACTCTGAAAAAAAAAATCGGGTCGGAATTGACCGGGATTCCGAGTCCCGTGGAGGCCTGACCTATTTCTGGGTCAGTATGACCCGGAATCTGAGTCAGACAGACCCGAAACTATGACGCAAAGCTGAGTCAAAATTCCGTACTTTCAACCACGGATCAGCGTGACTTAGAAATGGGTCAGACCGTCTGGCACCCGGAATCCAAGTCAACTCTGACCCGGGAGTTTTAGAGTGTTGAAAACCAAAAACGGCGTTATAAATGTGCTTAAAAAAGGAGGGTATACCTTTGGTAAATACTCCAAAAAAATTAATGACCATAAAATCCTACGTAAGAAGCACTGCAGCCGTTGATAATGTATGACATCTTGAGAAACGATATACTTATAAGGAATGTGGTTTTAGAGAAAGGGATTCATGCAGAAACGTTTCTCAGATTGTGTATTCCAATTACGGACTATTCTTCCTGCGCGGAAGAATAACCACTCCAGATTTTCGGCGATATCTCAAAACATTATACCACCTTTTGAAATGAAATTTTCACAGGTTAGTTTGATTGTACATGTCTACATTATTATATAGGATGGTTCCAAAAACCAAAGGTATACTTTGCCGTTGATAACCAACAGTACTTCACCGTCAAAGTAAACTGCAAAACAGAATCTATGGATGCAAAATAAAACTTGTGTTTTTTTACTTATTCCCGCAACAAAATAAAAACAATTGTTAGTGCTTGTGTAGTTGTATGAATTGACCGCATTTAAGTTGGGAAAAGTACATTGTGAAGAGAGTTTTCTAGTTTGATACAAACGTTTCCTGAACATGCTGGAATTTCTAAATAGTCCACAAACACAAACAAAAATCTGATAACTTCAACAGCTGTAACCACAACACAGTTTTGTTTTCTTGGTTGAGGTAGCAAACATAAAATCCTAATCGAAATGAAAGAGAAGTTTGTTTCTGTTAAGCCAGTTCATATTTTACTGTGTGTGAAAGACGTGTTTGTTAATGTCAGTACTCTAAATAAGCACAAATTGTTTGCAGTTTTGAAAGCCCCTTTAAAGTTTCTTAGAACTTCAATTCTAGACACAATCAAGAGGTGACAACCTTTGTCCTTTCTTACACGAAATACCAACGCAAATTATTACCTATTTCTGCAATACAATGCGTATACACAAATTCTATTTCGATAACCCTCTGACCCCGTGAATTGCTAAAAATGTGTGAACAGCGCACACAAGCCGTACACAATGGTAGATATTACTCCTATTCTGAAGGAATGTAGGCTACATGTAGCCTACATGTACACAACAAATTGTTTTCTTTCTTTTAGGATTTTACTGTTCCACATGCACCATACAAATATCTTCGTGGAAGCGTTCATAATAACTATGATTGTGGCGACTGAAATGAAGCAACCATAATTGTCGGTTCTTAAACTGCTAGGCCCTGATAATTCCAGATTGAACTAGATAACTTTCTTTATCCGCTAATTACCAATCTGTTTTACAATTTGACCGCGAGTTTCTTTTTAAATCATGTTTTTGGGGTCTGGTTAGTTTTCAATTAGTGTTCAATGTTGAAATGGAATGAAGGCAACTAACCTTCGCATTTCCATCCGACTCTGTATTAACTTTTTTTCTTCTGAATAATGTTTTTTCCCTGCAAATTTACTTTATGCCGGCTGGAAAAAAAAATGCACCTGAGATATTTTCTAATCAGATTGTATTCCATTGCATGATAACTTTATTGTAAGAAGCATTATTAACGTAGACCAAAACTGAGCGCTCTTTAACCTTCATGGCATATGACCGTACGGGGTGCGTGCAACTCGTAACTACGTCAATGTGCCAACTGGATCAATGTTTTTGGGGAGGCCCCTCAAAAATTCGGCATCACCTTATCTTGTGGAGAATTAACTTTAAGGGCTTGTACCGAGGGGGGTTGTTGACTCTCAGCCTCGGATCTTTGAGGAAGGCTAGGCCCTGAAATTTATTCGGTAACAACAGTAAGGTCTCTTCCATGATGGCTGCTTTTCTGTCTGGAAATTCAACTCGTAATGTTTTTTTTTTCTCATTTGTGATGGGCATATTTCGACTGACCCATGGACAACCGAACTAAAAGTGATCAACAAACTTAAGTTTAGGTTTTACCGCATGTTTTGCATTTCATTTCAGGCGGCTGTGAGACTTTTTAAATAATTTTGTAGGCACTTTTGAGTCGTTAGTATTTATCGGAGGTTGCTACCTTGTGGGGTGCCACTACACTCTTTATTGATTGACCTCGATCGAAGGCTACGCGTCCGCGAGGGCTGGTGCGATCAATAGACACATGCAGAATAAGAAATTTACATGTAAAAAAGCTGCATAGCAACATCCATTCGATCATCATTGAACCGAAATCACTCAACGAAAAAATCCTCAAAAGACATGCCTCGGCCATTGATGCGATTTTGTTTACAGATGTTGCTGTTGGAAACAGTTGGCAAGGTGGACATGACATGTGATCATCATAAGTGTAAACAGGACAGGTCTTCACCTCTAGCGATAAATAATGTAACGAAGAGCAAACACAAAACCTACATGAACTTTTGATTTAACAAAAGAGAGAATAAGCTGTTGCAAACTGGTTGCCAACCACAGAGGATATAATCTAATTATGGCCTCATGTAGTTGGCCCTAGCACGAGCAGAGCTTTTGAGAAAGACACTACTACTTAGGGTCAAAAACGTACTGAGGCTGTGAACAATTTTGAACTTTAAATATTAGGTTGTTATCTTGCTGGTGATATAGTTCACCGAGGCACTGTCACTGCATGCAATAGAGTACATGGATTTGGACTTACCGAGGCACTGTCACTGCATGCAATAGAGTACATGGATTTGGACTTAAAACAGTACAAATCTACAACTACACACGTAGGACAATCATTTCGTTATGTGTGCTTACAGGAAGTGTTGTACTTTTCAAACCATGACTGGTAATAACCAATACGGTAATAACCACACATGAACCGCAGGGAAATGGATTGCTCGAGTTTAATATAAGTGCTATTTTCTGGCCTGAGCAAAGGTTATTCTCTCAGATAAATCCAGTCAAAAGAAATAAATGACAATAGTTTAATCACATTAGGTACAACCCTGCAGAAATTTTAAGCGTTGTACAAGAACAAAACATGCAAACGTAGGCATTACTCATAAAAAATTATTACAATGGCTGACGGAACATTGCATGCATTCAACGTATACGACGATTCTGTGAGGTCATGCATAGGACAGCAATTACAGAACGTTATGCAAATACGGAAGAAATAATGTTCGATGAACAACTTACTCAATGTAGTTCTGATGACAGTGTTAGGTATTATTCTTATTTTGTAGAGGTTGCTGTCAATTGTCAAGAAAAAGGATTTCCATTAAGAATAAATTGAAACCCGATCGGGAAAGATACCAGAACCAGATGGCTCATTACTTATACACCCCCCCCCCCAAATGTAGCCTTATCTGAATTGCTAAGATATGATTATGATAAGGTAACCATCAGTGAAACGTGCCAGGTTGATTCTACAGCCTTTCCAAAACTTGTTTCAAGATTTGAAATATTGGTAACGGATAATAATTACATTTTGATACCTTGTTGTTTGAAATGGCCTTTAAAGCAGACGGGTAACCAACTTATAACGAAGCATCACCACAGATAACCAAATTGTCGGAATATCATTAGAATCGGTCTGAAAATTCATTGGCGAGGTCTTCACATATACATTATCTTAGCAATTAAATCTCTACATTGGTTGACAAATTTGTATCCCCAAAAATTAATAGGAATAACTATAGCATAGGCCTACATATACAAAAAACCGCAGACGCATTTTAGTACAAAGTGCAATTAGTGCCAAAATCTGAATGAGCTCATCATTTACGCGCTGATGTTCTCTCGGTGTTTCTACTAAATACATGGATTGTCTCACCCCATCTCGTTTGAGATTCCCGCAGATAAATAACGAATATGAAAAACACAAACTCTTCTGCTGGATAAGTCTTGCAATTATTGAAAACAAAAAATGTGGGGTGAGCTTTTTCTTAAAATTGTATCTAGATGGATAAAAGGAAGAGTTGAACTTACCCATAAAACCGTGTGGTGTACGATGTCGACGTAAGCTTCACAGCTCGTCGAACCCGTCGTCTGGAAAAGTAATATCAAAATAATGGGGCGTGTCTTAGTGGAACGCCGGGTGATGCTGACTACAGCAGGCAAGCCAGATGATTCGTTGTGTTATAAATCCCAATCGAACGGCGTAGCGTCATGTACATGTCCACAAACCACCGGTTCAATAAAAATGAGCTCTCCCGCGTAGATACACCTACTGTGGGCCTCAATTAAAAAGCCCGGCGTTCAGCATTAACAACAAAAACGCCAGTGCCCGGACAACGCCAGTATTGCCGATTCAAATTTATTCATGCGTGTATTATATTGTGGGCTGCTTGATAATTCAGGACGGGTTTCAGACTCGGCTATGAGGGGGCATTATGCGTAGTGCTTTCCTCAAGGTTCGGAGAATGCAGAAATTTTAATTAGGAATAGACCAAGATTGACAACGAGAGAAGCTTTCTATACCGTATGTTAGAAATGCATAGGTACGGGTTCCTCTCGTATTCTCGGGGTATCTATTCCAATATAGATTATCTATTTTGTCCCCATGTTGTTTCGTTTGATCTTCGTACTGGGAATTCCTAACTCTTTGTTTGACGATGAACTGTTAATGACCCCAGTAGACACAATCGTCAACAACCGTTTACGTAGCTCCACATTAATTATTCATCGAGGTGGCATTGAACGTTGGAGTTGTGTGCATAAACTTGAAATGAAAATATTGTTTTCGCCATAACCCTTTGTGCTCTATAAGGTCGGGGCTGTCTAAAACAAAGGGGGTAATTTATAATCCATGTGCATGTATAAATACACATGGGTGGCGAAGGACTTTTTAGCAGAGTAAACAATCATACGAAAAGCCCCTAATTATGCGCGAATACTTCTTTATTTTTTGATAAACTTTGTAATAAAATCTAGAGTCGGATTTACAACTTAAACAAATTTGCCGGGTGAAGGGTTATTTGAATTTGTCCAGAGTCAAGGTCACTGTTGGTCACTGTAAAGCAAACTCGCTCAGGGGCCCCTACTTATTTTGACGACATTGTTCATCCAACAGCGTAGCCAGGACTTTTTCGGTGTGTGTGTGTGGGGGGGGGGGTGGGTTTGTCAAGGGGGGGGGGTCCAGATTGTTTGGAAGGGGGACCCTGCAGGGGTCCAACATCCTCTTATGGCATTCTGTGGCTGTGATAGCGATCCCGATTGCGATCGTTCACTACGTTTTGATTATACAAACACGCTTTTACCTCTTTTTCTCTCTTCTTTTTCGTTTTCTTTTTGTTAGCACTATCGCAATTTTTTTTCGTGGGGGCGCCTCGGGGGGGGGGGGCACTGGAAATGTATGGGGCACGTGCCCCCGCCCCCTCTGGCTACGCCGCTGCGTGCATCTGCCTTTATAGGGGGTTCAAAGGTCTCAAGTCCCCTCCTCTGAATAAAAGGGAATCCGAAATTATTGTTGCTACTCGAAAGGAGCGTTGGAATTGTAGTCGGCAATGCTGGCACAGCCCAACGTCTGTCGTTCCAAATCGTTGTTTTATATTGTATTTTACCGTCTTACATTCTACTCATTTGTATTTTCTGTATCCATCCCAACCTCTGAAGATGGAATTTCCTTCTCCTCCAAAGACACTGTCATTACTGATCATCGGTGTCCCCGTGTAGCGCCCTCATTCGTCAAAGTATAACTAAACGTTATGTTCCTGAGCTTACACCACAATGAGAACATTGCTTAGTATTTTTGCATTGGGTTTTGAACATGTACTTAATTCAATTCAAGAACAGCGTTTAAGTAACATGGCTGTGGGACGAAAATGCGCCCAGTTTGGAAAATTGAGTTTCGTTCAATAGTCGACTCGAAACGGTTTGGTTTAATCCATACAGACGCGTGATATGGTCCACGCAGTGCTTTCCGGGTCTGTGGACCCCTCCCATACACAGATTATTCAGGAGTCATTTTAACACACGTTTCCCTACAATTTACAGCAGGTGTAACTATATTTTGGTTTTACCATACACTCAGTTGCGTAACGGGGGGGGGGGGGGGGACAGACCTCCCGCTCAGAACTCTTGCCCCCCCCCAAAAAAAAAAAAAAAATAAGAGTGAAAAAAAAACCCCTCAACCAATGAATGGTTTGATACATAGATATCCCCCATAAATTATGTCTTTGCCCCGCTTGTCCACCCCCCAAAAAAAAAAATTGGTTACGCCTCTTCGTAGACATTGATATGTGACGTAAGCCCATACTCTGTGTTTTGCCGGTGTGGAAGAAGATTCTGTCCCCGGAAATTCTTCTAATAGCGCCCTCTTTTGAATCATTCTCCTTCAGCCCGTGTTAGTTTGCAGTATGGAGAAAAGAATCTCCGTGGGACAGATTTCCCTATAACACTGGAATTGAGGAAAGGTCAAACAGGTTAATTGAAGTTTAATTATTACAATGTTACTTTGTACGTAAATAAAATAAAATCCAAGACATAGGACCCTTTTTTAAAAACTGGTAATGACAACTTCATTCTTAGAGTCCACCAATGACGACTTTGTATTTAATGACACATTCACACAAGGCATTCACTGCACTTCACACAACCTTGTCAAATTAAAATACACGACGTCTACATGTCATTAATGAGACTCTTTGAATCTCACTACCATTGTGCGAAGTGCCTCATCGAGGATAGACTTGGTTCCAAGTCTGCGATCGTTGCTTTTAAGCCGGCCTCAGGTCGACCTTGCGTCAACAAAAAACAGTCGGCGACTGACTTTTCAGGATCACACTGCGCCTGAGCTAAGACCATCGGGAACTTTTCAGTCGGCGATTATTTACGACCTGAGCGTAACTGCGATGATTTTAAGACAATTGGAAACAGTCGCCGCTCGAAAAAATTAACAGTCGCAAGAGTAGAACAATTTCAACTTGTACGACGTGATCCCGACGGTCGCACGATTTCTCAGTTGTTGTGACCTGAGCATATTTTGTCTGCGCGTTGCCGACGATTTGTTGCGGGCGCAAGAACATCGTAGGTCGACCTGAGGCCGGCTTTAGCCTACCCGATTGCCAATACATTATTGCCTGAAATGGCGCCCTCTTGTAGATTAACCTCCGTCATAAGCCTACGATCACAGACGTGGAACCATTGTTCAACGGTTTGTACACACCCTATGGCGAATTAGTCCAAAAGTGGACGGAACAATCTGATTGGTCGGAATCGCAAAAACCTTCGATAACATGAATATTCAAACAAAACCATCTACGGGATAGGTTGTGAGCTCAGCCTGTTAGTAATAGACGCTGCCAGTAAGGTTTTTGCCGTCTCCTAATTGGCCAGCTCCCTGGCGTACGCTTGATTATTTAAATTTATCTTTGAATACATGAATATACATAAACGTAAGGGGGTCAAATCTGAGATTGCGAGTTGGGGCGCGTGATAGCTAATGTTTGGGAGCGTTTTTCGTGGCTGATGCAGAGGAATAACCGCGATCTCAGACTTGAAATCAAGTCTACATTGAGGACAGCTTGGTACCGGTGCATGGGATTGCATAAAGCCTTTCCCGATGGCTGAAAACGAGTGCGACCAACCTTTCAACTTCAGTGTTTTTTTCACAAATAAAAAGGAGGGGCTTCTTTAAATTACCTCTGTGACATAATGTGTTTCATCAATTGTGAGATAGTCTTGGTACACGAGTGTCGATTGACGGTTGCAATTCCATTATCATGAACGTTAGACCTACAACACTGACACCCTAATGTTATGCAGGACTAAATGTCGCAGCAACTGGTAATAGCACTGACTTGGATAGTGTGTCATGTATATTTTGTTGACTACATGTTGATCCACTGCTTGCTGATTCACTGCAGGTTGATCCACTGCTCGTTGATCCACTGCATGTTGATCCACTGCGCGTTGATCCACTGCGCGTTGATGCACTGCACGTTCGTCCACTGCATGTTGATCCACTGCATGTTGATCCGCTGCTTGCTGATTCACTGCATGTTGATCCACTGCATGTTGCTCCACTGCTTGTATCCACTTGACGTGAAACAGAAGATGATTATAGCAGCTTTTGCTAACGTTCCATTCTAAGGTTCGGTGTGATATTTTGGTGCATTAATAGCTGATACTTGTGCGGTGTAGATTGGTCTCCTATGCCTTGATCCTCTAGTTGGGGTCCACACGCAGAGTAACGATGTGAAACAGTGACTGTTTCTTGTAAGATTGCTTTAAAGGGTTCAACAGGATTATGTGTGCATTAATAGCTGTTACTTTGTGGTGTAGTACCGTGTATTGGTCTACTGCCTTAGTGATCAACTTGTGGGATCCACACGCGATTGACGATGTGAAACAGTAGATTACTGTAAACAGTTTCATCTAAGATTGCATTTTACGGTTCAGCAGGAACATTGAGTGCATTTTATAACTGTTACTTGTGCGATGCTGTACTTTATTGGTCTTAGCCTTGTTGATCCACAAGTGGTTTCCACATTCCGGTTGACAACGTGAAACAGTAGATTACTGAATACAGGTTATTCTAAGATTGCATTTTAAGGTTCAGCAGCAATATTGGGTGCATTACTAATTGATACCTGTGCGGTGTGCTGTGCGTTTGTTACTTGCATTGCTGATCCACTTGTGGTGTCCACACGGTTGACATTGTGCCGACATCCACCACACAACATCTTTTTGGCTTGTTTCTGAAAACGTTCATATGTGAAGCAGTAGATGATCGGATTGATGCACATATTCACCATCACAATGGTAAGGACTATCGGCAACACTGCTTTGTAAATGACGAAATCACTGATATCGAGATTAAACAGCAAGTAGTTGATGCTGACTGGTGTCCAACAGATGCCGAAGAGGACAGCCACTACCAGTAACGTCTTAGTGACGTTTTTGTTGGCTCTAGACAGCATGTTTCTCGCATCTTGATTGTTGTCTTCAGCCCTGGCTCTGGATCGCTTACGGAGCTCTAAGATGATTTTTGTGTAGGCAAAGATAATGACTGCGATCGGGATGATAAGTTCAATGAGGAATATCAGAAAACCACCTACAGCCTGAGCTGCAGGACTTGGCCAAATATAGTAACAATCCCCAGCAACCCTTTGCGCTATGAATATGCCGTGAAATTCCGGAGCCCAGCCACACAACCAGGCAGTAGCCATGATCATCTTGAGTCTGCGGCCTGAAAAAAGGTTACGATGTCTGACTGGCTGACAGGTTGCGTAATATCTTTCGATGGAGATTGCCACCAGGTTATAACTTGATGTGATGAACAACCCAAATTGAGGTAAGGATGACAACCAAAGTCTACAGTAAAATGAGCCCAGTGTGTTTTGAGGTACGTTCCCTGGCGATATCACCAAACAGCGGGCCAGAATAAACACAAGTGAAGCAAGAAAATCCACTAGAGATTGATGGATTATGAGCTTGTTAGTTGACGAGTTGAACACGTTTCTATATCTTATCATGACCAGACACACGAATGCATTTCCCATCAATCCAAGCGAGCCTAATGTCAAGTAAATATAAAAAGCAGCACCGTTCGAACTAGCTGGAGGTGCGTCAGTTGTAGGACCAGAAACTGTAGATATCTCCATTATGAAAAAACGAAGACTTAAATTGAAGACTTAAATTGCTTGGATGCCGCTGTATCCGTTGAAAAATGAAACATGGCAAACTATGCACATACATGTCCCTTTTAAACAAACTGAACCAACTGAAACGCCAAATTGAAATCAGCACAGTCGGAATGATTGCTTGTGCGTAATTTATGTCTCACGTGACATTATTCATGATATGGGGAATCGCTCCTTTTTTCGTCCTAGAAAGCAAACTACTCTTTTTATACCACGGTAATAGATTGTGAATTTTCATTGGGCGAGAACCAATCACGTGATATGATACAAAAACGCATATTACATGGCTCAGAGTGTAACATGAGAAGTCATGTTACCCGTGGGCTCCATCACCTTGATCGTTCCCACCGTTGATCGTTTACAGTGCCTTGTACAATTATAAATAGGCCCGGGTATGAGCAGAGCAAGGGCACGAGGTTGTAGTTACGCTGGTACTGCAATAAAGCGACCGCCATTATTGTTTACGTTCGCTGTGTTATCGTAAGTAATGTTTGTTTCCCCCCTGCAATCTTTTACCATATGGTATAACAAAACAATTGTTGCACGCTGTGATGGGGTCCATGGGTTTTGTACACTCTCGGGGGCAAATGGCACCCTCGGCTTCGCCTCGCGTGCCATTTGCCCCCTCGGGTGTACAAAACACCACGGACCCCATCATAGCGTGCAGCAATTGTATAAGAATAACTGATTCAATCTTGTTCTGCTCAACCGCTTGTTGTTTCCCTGGATGAGAATAGCAACCTTGCAATCCCTACACTAACAACATGAACATAATCTCAGTTTTCTGCCAGGCTGGAAAGGTCATCACAATCGGAATGATTGCTTGTGACGCAGGACGCGTATTACAATCATGTTGCAGGTGTCGCTTATGAAAACGCTCAAGGTTCAAAGTAAATCACTTCGAGTAATGGGAACGTCGGAAACTTGTTTGTCTCCGCTAACGTTCCCCACCATCAGTTTTTAACTAGTGAAAGAGTTAGGCCGTGTCCGAAACTCGGACACGGCCTCAAAAATACAAGTTTTAAAGAGGGGCTCCAAGGTCATATCAGTTTTGTGACCCACAATTTTTCCAAAAGATAGAGTCCTTTATGAAAATGGGGAAAATTAAAACTAAAATGGTGCAAAATGCTTGATATCCCTGAAGTGCAATTTTTGTCATAATCCAAAAACGTTCGATGACGTCTAATGTTAAATATAAGTTCTGTACAGCATCAAATAAATGGTGGTTTACAACATTAAAAGTGAGTTTAGAGAGACCTGTAATTGTCCCCCACTTTAATTAGAAGTCTATCTATAGAAAGTTGAGTGCATCACAAAACTGGATTCAACCTTGGAGGACCATAAGAGGTTGGAAACTGAAAGGAAAATCAACTGGTTTGGGAAGAAGGAGAAGAACTATTTAATTGGTTATGAATGAGACAAACTAAGAATTGTATATCTGTGGGAAAAGGAGAAGGCAAAGACAAAACGTTGTTAGTCGTTGGTTGTTAGGCTGCTGCCTCCCTTGGACTGGGTGGGTGTCTGAAGGCAACTACAGTGTATATGAAGGCGGTCTGATGTGTATAAGATACGATGTTTAGAAAGAATGGGAGGAATTAAATTGAGCATGTTCTAACCAAAATGTGTGTTTGATGAAATAAATAAATACATTGAAAAGTGGGGGTTGTGGTTGAGGTTAAACGAACATGGATAGTTACAGCAATGTTTTTTTTAGTTTAGTAAAACACAATTTCTGATGTTTACATGCTAAAGACATTTGTGGTTTCTTTCCATGCCTTTCACCTCTTTGGACCCCGGTTCAAATGCCTCCTCAGACCCGAGGTTTGCACGTGGATTGGGTTTCGGGCCCTAAAGCTGACATTGCAAAAAAAAAAAAAAAAAAACACACCAAAAAACAACAACAACAACAACAACAACAACAACCTGTGGCTCAGTTGTAAGACTACACACGAAGATATCTACTGTATAATATGAAACAAAAGAATAAAGGACATAAATTGAAAAGTCAAGTTTTGTTCTGCTCAACCGCTTGTTGTTTCCCTGGATGAGAATAGCAACCTTGCAATCCCTACACTAACAACATGAACATAATCTCAGTTGTCTGCCAGGCTGGAAAGGTCATCACAATCGGAATGATTGCTTGTGACGCAGGACGCGTATTAATATTACATGTCGCAGGTGTCGCTTATTTGAACGCTCAAGGTTCAAAGTAAATCACTTCGAGTAATGGGAATATCGGAAACTTAGTTTGTCTCCGCTAACGTTCCCCACCATCAGTTTTTAACTAGTGAAAAAGTTAAAAGTACAAGTTTTAAAGAGGGGCTCCAAGGTCATTATCAGTTTTGTGACCCACAACTTTTCCAAAAGATAGAGTCCTATGAAAATCGGGAAAACTAAAACTAAAATGGTGTAAAATGCTTGATACCCCCGCTTGGTGGTCTGAAAGTTGCGACAGCTTGATTCCTGTAATTAGCAGTTCACATGTTTTACAAAAGATTTCCTGCAGCCACGATTTGTACACAACTCAAGGGAAAAACATTCAATCTTATATTTTGTGGAGATCTAATTGTCTGGTTTTTATAAATTTTTGAATGAAGAAAAAATACCAAACCTTCAAACAATGAATGGTTCGATACATTAAATAGACCCATAAATTATGTCTTTGCCCACGCTTGTCCAGCCCCCCCCAATTCTTGGTTACGCCTCTTCGCAGACATTGATATGCGATAACCACTGTAGGCCCATACTTTGGGTTTTGCCGGTGTGGAAGAAGATTCTGTCCCCGTAGATTCTGTCCCCCCAAACAGCAAACTATGCAAAATTCTGCTGATAGCGCCCTCTTTTGAATCATTCTCCTTCAGCCCATGTTTGTTTGCAGTATGGAGGACAGAATCTCCGTGGGACAGATTTCCCCTATAACAAAGATAATGACTGCGATCGGGATGATAAGATCAATGAGGAATATCAGAAAACCACCTACAGCCTGAGCTGCAGGACTTGGCCAAATATAGTAACAATCCCCAGCGACTCTTTGCGAAATTCCGGAGCCCAGTCACACATCCAGACAGCAGCTATGATCATCTTGAGTCGACGGCCTGAAAAAAAGGTTACGATGTCTGACTGGCTGACAGGTTGCGTAGTATCTTTCGATGGAGATTGCCACCAGGTTGTAACTTGATGTGATGAACAACTCAAATTGAGGTACGGCTGACAACCAAAGTCTACAGTAAAATGAGCCGAGTGTGTTTTGAGGCACGTTCCCTGGCGATATCACCAAACAGCGGCGCAGAATAAACACAAGTGAGGCAAGAAAATCCACTAGAGATTGATGGATTATGAGCTTGTTAGTTGACTAGTTGAACACGTTCCTATATCTTATCATGACCAGACACACGAATGCATTTCCCACCAATCCAAGCGAGCCTAATATTAAGTACAGATAAAAAGCAGCACCGTTCGAACTAGCTGGAGGCGCGTCAGTTGTAGGACCAGAAACTGTAGATATCTCCATTATGAAAAAAAGGAAGACTTAAATTGAAGACTTAAATTGCTTGGATGCCGCTGTATCCGTTGAAAAATGAAACATGGCAAACCATGCACCTACATGTCCCTTTAAAAAAAACCTGAACCATCTGAAACGCCAAATTGAAATCAGCATAGTCGGAATGATTGCTTGTGCGTATGTCACACGTGACATTAATCATGTCATGGGGAAGTGTCTCGTTTTTCGTCCTAGACAGCAAACTACTCATAATAATTGATTCAATCGACAACTGTCCTGTCTCTATTAATGTCCCCTTAAATTCAGTTTTCAATTGATGAAGAATGAAATTACAGTCCAAAAATAGGTAGCGGCCTCGCGTGTTTACCCTTTGCAGAGTCTTTCTCGAAGGCTAAATGACAACACAACACATACCAAGTATACTGATGTAACAGAAACAGTCAAATGGAAATAAATGAAAATAGAGAAAGGCAGAAAGCACTCAGATAAGGGGAGGGAAGGGGCTGGTTTTACCATGAAAGGTTGGAAACTGAAAGGGCAATCAAAGGTGCTTGGGAAGAGGGAGAAGAAGTATTTAATTGGTAATGAATGAGACAAACTAAGAAGGGTATATCTGTGGGATGAGAATAGCAACCTTGCAATCCCTGCACAAACAACATGAACATATCTCAGTTGTCCGCCAGGCTGGAAAGCGAGTTCAGAATGATCATCACAATCGGAATGAATGACGCAGGACGCGTATTACATGTCTTGTCGCATATTTGAACGCTCAAGGTTCAAAGTAAATCACTTCGAGTACTGGGAATGTCGGAAACTTGTCTGTCCCCACTAATGTCCCCACCTTCAGATATAAACTAGTGAAAGAATTAAAAAATAAAAAGGTTTAACCTTCAATGACACTATCGCTCACTTATTGGGTAACAGCTTTTAATTAAAAAGTCGGTACTCCGCCATTTTTTTTGTAAATCTAAAAAATTCCAATTTCCACAACTACACCTAGCCAAATAGCATGCCAATTGTCTTACTACCACCGGTTTTTTTTTCACTAAAAAATCCATCAATGACTAGAGCTCTCCAGGAATTCCCATAGGAATTGTACAGCAATTACTCAGCCTTGGTACTATATTTTATAGCCACTACTGGGTAGACGAACAACATGGTGTTCAGATTGCTTCTTCTCTAGACTCTTGGCTTTGCCCTGGTTGTTTTTTGGGATAATTGAGTAGGATTAGCTAGACGTCAGACCCAATGGAAAGATGTAAAAGAGAATGTGATGTTCTTCCAATTGTTGTGTTGTGTAAACAAAAGGTGTTATTCCAAGAAATGATTGATTGAGCAGAAGTGGTATAAACTCTACAAAGAGACACATGTGGGCTCATCTCAGAATCAATTTTGCTTGAATTGATTTTGTTTAGTCAAAAGGGTCTACATCTAATGCTTTGGGCGATTTAAAAGTGACTGGGTTCTCCACAAAAATGTATTACACGCTAATTTCAAACTGTTACTCAAAAAGTAAGGAATGGTGTCCGAGTGTAAAAATTGTTGTTGATGGTGTCATGCAGGACTGAGTGGCTCCAAGGTCATATCAGTTTTGTGACCCACTAATTTTCCAAAAGATAGAGTCCTTATGAAATGGTGTAAAGTGCCACTCTGTTTGATACCCTTCAAGTGCAATTTTTGTCATAATCCAAAAACGTTCGATGACGTCACACTTTAAACATTAAGTTCTGTACATTTTTGTACAGCAGAATTTATAGTTCATTCCTGGATATGTATAATATTCAATCAAAACGACATTTAATTTTACTTTTTGACCGGCGCAAAAATTCATCTTTGGAATGTACAGACCCATTAAAAAAGAAATATCCGATGACGTCGAATTTCGCTCTGAAAGAGCATCAAATAAATGGTGGTTTACAACATTAAACGTGAGGTTATAGAAACCTGTAATTTCCCCCCAATTTAATTAGAAGTCTATCTATAGAAAGTTGAGTGCATCACAAAA
>JAMKCF010000437.1:0-21293 GCA_023634235.1 Pisaster brevispinus | reverse complement strand
TGACCAGAGGTCAAAGGGTCAACATAGCCGGCTCTAGGGACAGCAAATTGAGCTGTCTGCCAAGTAAATTCCTCTGTCGTTTTCTTTTTTACTCGATTGTGGTTGCAGATCAGTAATCTGAATGTTTTGACAAAACTAATGGTCATTGCGCATATAATTTTGTGGTCATATAGCTGATCCTGATAGGAATTAGGATGACTTCTGTTTCTTGAGACAACGGTTTTTACGATATTCTTATTGCAGCCATTCGCTCACTGACCAAAAAACACTTGCGAAGACAAACAATACCAGATTGTGAAGCAGACGATTTACTTGAAATGTTTGCCAACATTTGATTACTGAATAAGTTATATAATATTAATTTGGCCAAGCGTTAGCAACATCAAATCTTGAGCTCCCCCCCCCAAATGATCTTATCCCCCATTTTCAAAGTATTTCCATTTTTACATTATTATTGTTATTCTTATTATTTTAAACTGGATTCCACTTTCCACTTTCCAAATCGATAAGCAGTTTGCACTGAGCAACAAATTTGACGATTACATAAACAGTTAGGGTAAGTTTGTGATTGGATTTTGTCAGCTTGATACTAGTGAGCACTCAGAACAGCCTCCATGGCCAGAGCTATGGCCTTGTAGCACGTATTTCCCGTTACTGCCTACAAAGTTACAGCACTTGTAAAACAAATCCCATATAGATCATGTAAACATGTGCAGTGTTTTGCCTGGCAGTATTTTTGTTTTTTGGTGTGTTTTTTTCATGAATAAATAAATTAGTAATCACTTTAGTATTTCTTGACAAGCTGTTCTGTGGTGTACTTAACAAACAGTACATTTACACGTAGATGTACTTCTAATAAACCTTATTAATTTATGGTAAGCTTTTGTTGAAGTTCATAAGAATAAGATGCCATACATGCACTACTAGAGCATTGGGTTTTAATGATGGAACTTTGAAGAAACGCTACAACATGTACAGGTATCGTCTAAGCTACATGTTCATACAACAGGGCCTTATGCAGGACAGCAGTCATCAGTCAATTAAAATTACGTAATCAAGCCCTGCATGGACTGTGGTTTAGGCCATGTCATAGTGTTGCTATGACTACTGGGCAATATGTGAAACCATGGAGGTAGATAGCTTAAAAGCAAACTGGCTTATCTTCTTATGACGTGTGAATTGCCCACTGTTAATGTCAGAAACTGGTCATCTGTTTAACGGTGTTTTATTTAAGACGGGACTTGGAATATTGTTTTTCCCCAATTCACTGATAAATATTGAAGTTAACGGAAGGTCTAGTGTCCAGAATCTACTCGTCCAGAATCTGCTATGTCGATGGTAAGTCTCACTCAGTCCTTTTTTTTTTTCTTTTTTTTTGGCGCGCGCGGGACGCGGGGAATGGGTTTTCGATGACTGCTCAACTCCCCACACATAAGGCTTACTCGCAGCATAAAGAACCTCTATGCTCGCAGTCACGTTTACGAAATTAAAGGCAAACACGAATGAGTGTGCAATGTCAGCTGAAATTTTGGCATGGGGGAGCATAAAGAGGTGCTACAAGATTAAATTTTAATGTGAGTATTCTGTATGTTTTTACATTTTAAAGATTGTTTTACATTATCTGTCTGTCTGCCTGTACACCAACAGAAGCCAAATGTTGCCATTTACATAATATTATGATATTGGTCTACCTACCAACATGGTAGGTAAGAAGAAAAAACACTATTTTAATATGAATTTCTAGCAATAAAATTAATCCACTCGAAAAGACAAGTCACCCAAGAACAATTAAGAAATAGTAAAGGCCTACCTAAAGCTGTAACATCAGTTGGATTATAATTGATGCAGAAAAATAAATCTTGGAAAATTAGTCCTCATGGGGGAGGAGGGTTGCGATTTTCCGTGCATGCGTGTCATAATTTGGCGCGTATACCCATGTCTAGGGTCCAAATTTAGTGTAATGTCGGGTAGGTCTGCTCATTTTGTGTTTGTTTGTTTGTTTTTGTTTTTTGTTTGTTTTAGGTTTCGATATCTGATCAACCTCAACATAAACGTTACGTCAAGCTTTAAAAATATTACAAGCAGAATAAGTGAGTCGTAGAATGATGTAATTGTTACTGGAATGTTAGACAACATTCACCAGTATATACACTGTACTGTAGGGATTTGTATGTATAGCCCTCCAAAGTAATGGGCGAGTGAGGTTCATGGGGAAAGGATGGCCATTTGGACAGGCAATGCTCTGAAGGCGCCTAAATAAATTTCTGACTTTGCGGCCTTTGTAACTTCTATATCTAGGGTCTCTCTTATGACTACACCATTGCTGTTAGTTTCAGTGTTGTTTGGTCCATGAGATACTGTTATCAAAGAAACATAAACAACAACAAAAACTTTGCAACCTTAAACATTTTTATTAATTTAAATGTGTCTAATTTGGCAATTACGAACTGAATATTTTGGTAGAAAATGCATATTTCCTACAAATTTTCTGGCATAGGCATACAATTTGAAAGTCTCTGAATATTGGAAGAATTGTTCACTTTCTCAAAACTCGCTCCTGTGTGACGCCGAATTTGAACATCTGCATGGTCTTCACCGTCCCTAGCAATAATGTTTTTTCCCCAATACTCATTTTACTCTGAAAGAATTTGTATAGAAATGTTGTGGTTCAAATTAGTGGCATTCCATTGTAACTACCCTTTTATATTGTCAACTCTCCTGTTACTTTTAGGTTTTGCCAATATCATGTGGTACTTGTTTATAACTTCAGGGGTAAACATGAATGATGACTTGATCATAATTATATTGATAAGGTAGTTACGTCGAGCATAACAAACATTATATTCAAGAACCCACCCCCCCCCCCCCAGTCATTGGTATGTGAAAGCCTACATGTAATGTGTATCATCTTCCAGTCTAATGGTGTTTTACGGTGACTGAGCAACTGTAAAACAATATGCCAACATAAATACTGCTCCTGCATGGATAAAAAAGATCTGAAAACTAATTAGGATTCTCTGAGTTTTTAACATAATCATTGCGGGCAGTGATTATTGACATAATCTGGTTAGCAATTCTGATCATGCCGGTAAGTAAAGATGTATCACAGTCCACTTCCCATGGTGATAAGATGCAAAACTTAAACTAGTAGTCAACCACAGACGCTGGCTGTGATCGTTGTGTATTTTTTGAAGTCTATTGAACTCGTTCATAATAATGCGACCGCAACCGCTTGGGGGACCAAGATGTGACATTGGAATGTACGATGTTCACACGAGTAGCTAAACTTCACTGCTAACTTCACTGCTAAATATTCACAGCGGCGGGGTTCGCTTGACTTGGCTAAAAAGTACCTTGCGTTCACACGAGGTATGGTCGCAGTTTAGCCAGCACAGAACGTTTCGGCTTGAGGTAGTTTTCTCTGCCACTGTAGTAGTTTTGTTGAAGAGTCTACATGTTGGTCCACATTTTTTGTCTTAGTTCGCAGTGATTGTATTATATTCCCAGTGATTCGGAATGAGAAATGTTTTTTTTATGGTCCGTTCTTGTCACTGAACACATTGCCTCATCAGCCAAGTTCAGTGTTACAATTTCGTCCTCATTTGTGTGCGATGTCATCGTACCACAGCACGTGCGTTGCCTGTCTATGGGAAGGAGGTTGATCACCTCGCAAGGTTGCCGACGGACGTGGGAAACGTTTTTAAATCGATTTAATAATTTACTAACATGGATCCTAAAGGTGGCCGATTCTTTCGTCTAAGCTTTATTCTCTGTTTATGTTATGAGTAGTGAGTACAATTTAACCATTATGATGAATATAGATGACGTCAACTTAGATGTACAAACTTGTCTAGGCCTACACGCAACACAAGGAGAAAAAAATAAACAGCGTTTAAAAATCAACTTGCTGAAATCAGGTTTACAGCTAGCTAAGGTCAGTTGCGTTCACACGAGAAAAATTCCTTTATCAAATATCATTGATTAGTTGAGTTATTAGCAGCGGAAATTTTTGCTGCTAACGTTTGGAGTAAGCAGCGAAGTTAGCAGCAAAAATAGCAACATTCTGTGCTCACACGATCAAAAATGTTTGCTAATATAGCTAGCAGCGAAGTTAGCAGCGAAACGTACCCATGTGATTTCTGCCTCGCACCAGACGTGATTTCTGTAATGCAGCCAGACATTGTGCTAGGCACAATTACTATGGATGTGATTTCTGGCTCTGATGTGATTTTGGCCGGGGCCGGGACAGTGGATGTGATTTTGGTAATGCAGCCAGACAGTGGATGTGATTTTGGATAGTGGCAATTAACCAAGGATGTGATTTCTGGCTTGGATGTGATTTTGGCAAGGGCCCAGACAGTGGATGTGATTTTGGTAATTCAGCCAGACAGTGGATGTGATTTTGGCTATGAGCAATTATCATGGATGTGATTTCTGGCTTGGATGTGATTTTGGCAAGGGCCTAGACAGTGGATGTGATTTTGGTAATTCAGCCAGACAGTGGATGTGATTTTGGCTATGAGCAATTATCATGGATGTGATTTCTGGCTCGGATGTGATTTTGGATAAAATCACATTCTAGCCCCAAAATCACATCCAACAAAATAGCCTTTCCATTTGTGTTGTAAAATCACATCCAGGCCATTCACAGTGCATGCAACTGCCCGATGAAAAAAAAAAGAGGAAAATTTTCAAAGGCACAATACCACACAATACGCCATTCCGGGTTTGTCGTGAAGGTACAATTGGTTGTGCACTGGACACTTTATCCTCAAAATCTCCCATGATTGATACTTATTTATCTAAACACTCAAAGGTGCATACAATTGTCGAAGCTATAAAGAAAATTGGGAAAAAAAAGAAAAAAAGAAAAAACAAAAAACGGAAACTGAAGTTCGAAAATTTGCGTTTTTGAACGATCTTATCCCCTAATTTCTGCTCTTAATAATACCAAAGGGGAAATAAAGAACAAGTTTTGCAACTATCTTGATGCTGTATAACTGAAATTATAACATGCACTTTTGATTGAAAGGGAAAACAATTATTTTGTTTGAAATTTTCTAGATCATCTCATCCAAATGTCCATGTCATTGCTTTTGTGACCTTTTGCGCTTGTACCCACTCTCTTTATTGTCCAATTTTGTGATAGCAGTTTGCTCGATTGTCATGGTGATGCAAACAGTGATGACGCTATTATAACTTACCCAGTAGAGCAGGGATGTTGTTCTGTGACTGGTTAAGGACAAAGTTAAATTGTGCGTCGGCTTGGTCCATCTTGTCACCTTCAAGGAGGCAGAAACAAGCACGTCCAAGAAGATGGCTCTGAAAATAAAGAGACAAAAAGTTCTTAAACTCCCCTACTCTTGGTAATAGACTGTGCAAGTCTCGCGCGTACTGGAACGAGAAAACACGAGTGGTGACGACTGGTGTAGCGGAGCCCTCTTCAAGCTGTGTCTGGTCACTCACAGTCGTCTCACTTGGCAGATAACGTATTTTGGGACACTTTCTTTTCTTCTTATTCTGTAAGATACATGCATAATACAAAATTTAATAAATATTTAAATCAATTTGTTCACACCCATTTCCCTTGAAACACAGATGCAAAGTGTTACCCAAACTAAATAAGTATTATTAACAAAGTGAAAGACCTCATTTTAATTTTATGAACTTTCGTAGAACAAAGATGTGACATCAGGAAATGATATGTAACTATAATCAATCAATGAATCAATTCATGAAAAACCTATCCACATAATTTCAGATGTTCATGTGTTACAGCTTAATAAGCAACAATTGTGGGAAATGAGAAATGAATAGTGACCATCTTGCTCATGAAAAATTGGGGACAAATTCAACTTTTTTCTTCATTTTTCTGTAAACATAGGATCTAAGTTGCCTTTAGAAAATAAATATTCTTGATTAAAAAACCTTGGCTTTATGTACATGTTGATTATGATTGAAATGCTTAAAGCCAAGTAAAAGTAAAAAACCTACCTGCTGGAGATGGAATGGAAAGTCAAATACTGTCGGTTCTGCATGGGCTCTTAGTCACATTGTTAAACCGGGTCCTACTAAATACCGTCAACATGAATTGCACCATCTACACACCGTCAACACGCCGTCAACATATCCAAAAAACGTTATAATTCAGCAGAAGCAGTATTGGAACCTTAAATACTGGTCAATACGTCATTTGGCTTAACAACAGGATGTAAAATGTCTAAAATTTGCCATTTTCAGTTCACCAAAATTTTCCCTATGTGTAGCTCTACGAAATCGGCAGCTATTTCGCCTCAGAGGAGCGCGGACCATACCATTACACTAAACAGACAATAATATCACACAACACACCGATAGAGGGCGGTCGTTACGTGTGAATCTGGCAAAAGGATACCCGGGGCAAGAAATAAAATAATACGAAGTTAACAGTTCTATGCCTCTTTTGTTGAATTAGAACTTATTTTGGGTGTTTTGATGGTACTGATCGTGTTGTGTTGACGGTATTAGGTGTGTTGACGGTATTTAGTAGGACAGGTTAAACCAGTCTTATCAAAACAAGACTCTTCATCTCTTGGATGGCTTCCATTTGTCACGCTTCATATTTACAACCCATCTCTGAGTGAAAGCAAGATGACGAACAGGAAAACTGAAATAAATGGACAGAAGACACTTTACTAACGATTCCTGGCTACAACTTACATAGGCCCTGCTTTGTTTGAAAAAATTATAAAATAAATCAATAAACAAATAGGTATTAAAAATAAATATGCACTTCAAGAATGTGTTGAGACATCGGATTTAGTTTTTTGACTGAGGGTTACTTCATAATGAACTAGAAGAGGATAAATCGTGTAAGCAGATGAGGCTATCTCTTTTTTCTACACCAAGTTTTGTAGACAGATTTTAGTTTGTTCCAAAACCCACATTAATATGAATGATTTTTACACTCTCATTTTACACTTTTCACTAAAACACAGGGCCACAAACAATCTGAATTTATAGCATGCACAGAGTCCATATAATCAACCACCAATCACTGATCAAGCCTTTGAATGCCTAGGCCTACTAAACTATAGTATTTGTTTCTAACAAAATATGGTACACAATACTATTACAATACCATACAGAGTACACACACAGCGAGTGTGGTTCGCGCGCGCTTGAACAGTTTCAAGGTAGATACCATTGAGCAAACAGGGGTGTTTTAATTCCGTGTAACTTAAAACTCTCACGTTATTAATGCAACAAATTTGATGCAGAAAGGAACAAGCGACGTGTTACTATTTTGTTTATTATGAATAAATCACTCATGAAATTTTAATTAACTTTCCAGAACATTTTAAACAAAACAAAAGAGCCACGCTGTGGCTAAATAATGGTACTCTGACAATTCCACCCTGTACCAATGGTGGTACCGTCAATGTCATCGCCACACACAAAAAACATACACGCAGCAAGTGAACAATTTTCAAGAGAAGCAAAACATATCTTGCTATTCTTAAAATGTGTGACACTATCTTAGAACAAAATTTTTTAACATTATTGATTCTGTTCAAATAAGTTTTTCCAGTTAAACCTTCCAATAAAAAAAGTGCATGAATTTACCATTTTATTTTTTAGAAACATGCGTTGGAGTTTTAGAGTTGACACGGACGTTTAATAGCAACAGCTGTTTTTCATTGGTCTGAATTTCAACTAAAAAATGACGTTGGAAAAACTTGTCCAATCAGAAAATTTGTTAGAGCAGTGTGTTGGTCAGGATGTACACTTCCCAAATCCGTTTTGAACTAAGCAATTAGCCGTCGGGTTGCTGAAATAAGTTAACATAAGAGCCCTCATGTGGCTAGATTAGGTAGACTTTAGGAATTTCTCCATACAAAATTGACCAAGACTGGACGTAAAACCATCAAAATGACGTGGCAAAATGTGTTCTGAATGTAAAATAAATATGACATGACAAAGGAGTAGATATTCAAGATTATTTTACCGTTTTGAACTAGTTTGTACTAAGCCTGTGCGTAAACGGGTTTTTTTGTAACCGTGTAACCGTTTCCGAAACGGTCGGTTACACGTGTAACCGACCGTTTCAGAAAAAAATGGAGTTCAAAAAAATTGGTTCAGACGACCATTCTCTATGAGACGACCGAGCACGATGTTCACTGCCATCGAACGGATTTTCGTCGGGGATGAATCACATAATGGAAACTTACTTGTATGTGAAATTGTATCCAGTGAAATAAACAATCTTTGTCGTTCAAGTGTCCGTGTTTCTTTATCAATAAAGTGCATTTTTAAGCCGCCGCACTGGCATACTGCACAGGCTTGGCGCAACCGCAACAAGAAAGCTGACGTGACGCAACACGTGACCTGACAGGTGACCGACACCGAACCAGATTACTCGACAGTGTTGATTGGATAAGAGTGGTTACAGTACATGAGCAGTGATAGGTCAAGAAGCAGCCAGCGTGCACTCTCCCACCGTTTTACCCTGTTATGTTAAGTATAATATTTCTAAATCCGCTACCTTTGTGGAAGCCGCCTTTATCTAGCTAAGAAAGTTGGACGCTTCGGTGCTTCGGCTGTCATTTATCTACTCAAAGAAAGTTCAGTGTCGGCTAGTTTCCTTTGAAGGTGAACCTGCTATTGAACGCACGCACTCTCAATGGGCCAAACCTGTCCAAGATTTTCTTAAGACTTATCTTGCCTCTATTGTCTGCCACTTACCAGGGTCCCCTCTGTGGTTTCTTTCGTAGACAAAACATGAAGACGAAGACTATTATTCGCGGCGCACCTCAAAGTCGAAGATCTGACATGTTTACGATCACGCTCGACGAAAACAAATAAAAATAAGAACTGACAGGAGAATAGAAGATCGCAACTTGCGGTCTAAAACATTTACGGACTTACTAATTTCAACAAAGCACCATTTTTGGAACTGGTTTTACGGTTACCCGAACCGAAAAAACGTAAACGTGTAACCGAGTAATCGGTCGGTTAACCGTGTAACCGTGTAACCGTGTAACCGTGTAACCGTCACAGGCTTAGTTTGTACGATAAAGGGTTCCAGAGATATGATTGCATTTATCCACCAAACTTGTGTTTTCCAGTAAATTTGTACACGTAACGAATGCGCGCGAGAACCGGCGAATGTATTCAACAGAAAGTTTACATGACAAATTCATATGTCAGCCTGAAATTCCCCTAAAATAAACATTCACGAAAAAAAGATAGATACTTACAGATGGTATGTCTTTCCACGTCCACGGGAGTATCTGTTAGTGCAGTTTAATGCCGCACAAGTAGGCATTTTGCTGAATAATTTCGGCTAAAAACAGGATTGTATGCACAGATGTGCATGCCCCACGCTGTTTGTGTGGTTGTTATAGGTGTTTCAAAATGGCGTCTACCGAGCTGCGGTGACTTCAATAAGAAAATTAAAACACATGCAGTACAGGGAGGTGACAAAACTCTCATTTGGCTACTTTCTGTCGGTGAATCCCTTATTTTATCCGAACGAAAACTGAAAAACTGGTTATAAATTAACAATTTTTATATGAGAATATTGACATTCTATAGCTATAAAATCATTCCAAAACTTTAAACAAAGAAAACAACATCGGTGAATGCTAGAAAATAAGCCAGAGACAATATGCGTATGCGGATGTCTTCTTGTTATGTACTTGATTGATAGGCTTTAAATAATACTAAAACATATTTTGAAAAGAATTTGTAGCCTACTCTTCGTTTTGAGTCTTGAAGACTGTTACACTGGGCACACCAAACTTTTGAGCTGTCTAATTTGGTCTTCTAATCAGTGGTTTATTACGCACAGTTATATAACAACCCCATTTCTATATTCCATGAAAACTCGAACGTTGACGATCACCACATGGTAAATCTGTTCGTAAAACACCTGGATTTTATATCCCTTTATAAAACATTTTTACTTTCAAGTGTTGGTTTTCCCATTTTTTCTATCAACAACCCTCCAGCCAACCCGTTCACTCTTTTATCTTCATAGGGCCTACACCTCTTCTTACCTATATTAGTCAGGTGGCTTAATGAAAAAATCGTGACACGCCGGATTAAAGCACCAAACTTTGCACACTTGTTTTAGGGGTCCCATAGAAGCATAATTATTAGATAGGGGGGTTCCTGGTCTGTCATCTCCAGGGCCCAAATTCATGGCTCTGCTTACCGCCGAACTCAGCGCTTACAATCACCATTCTCCGCTTACTGTGCAGGCACCAAATTTCTCCGCTAGCTGTGTAAGCCAAGAATGTCTTGAAGTGTGGAGTACGCACGCGCACAAGCAAAAATTCTCTGCTAACCCGTGAAATATGCTTGACGTAAGCAAAGAATTCCCTGCTTCCATAAGCGCCAATTCTTTGCTTACGGTATTAAAGCAGAGCTAGAAATTGGGCCTAGGTCAGTAAACTAAAGGGATCAACTTTTTCCACATATAGCTCTGCCAGTGAGTGTCTGAAATAGAAGCTAAATGGTCATTTGTTATCAGTTTTAATGATTTGCGGAAGCAGCCCTCTATTGGTGAAAAATTGACAGGCAGTATTATAATACCACATGAACTTTGAAGTCATTCAGACCTTGATCTAGGTCACCCAAACCGGGCTTCCGTTTCTCTCTCCCTATACCAACCTCCCACCCCCATTCTCCGCTTCGTAACCACTGTTTAACCTGACCATCGGCTCCAAGTTTGTCAAAAACACGACCTGACCTTGCCTACTATTCTACACAATCAGCAGACTTCAACCCATGGCAGTGTCACAACACATGCACAGGCGCATGGCATCATGTTGGCCGATGGTCCGTTAGACGTGGCGTGTCGTGGCCGAGCGGATAAGAGCACCGGACTCAAGCTCTGGTGTTTCTGACTCAGCAGGGTGTGGGTTCGAGTCCCGGTTGTGACACTTGTGTCCTTAACCAAGACACTTAACCATTATTGCTTCGTCCTTCGGATGGGACATAGGCCGTTGGCCCCGTGTTGTGTAATGCACGTAAAAGAACCCAGTACACTTATCGAAAAGAGGTGTTCGCCCCGGTGTTCCTGGTTTGATTGGCTGCATATTGCGCCACAGCACCTTGTAAACCATTACATGGTGCTATGTAAAAGAGTAGGTCTCATACTTCGAACGAAGCCCCACATACCTTGCAGGAAATTAATGTTGAAACGCCTTGAGCGTCACTGACTGACGGATATGAGCGCTATATAAGAAGCCATTATTATTAGATGTCGAGTACTTACACGCTTGCAAACCACAAACGATCATTGCAACTCTATCGTGCTTACTGCAAAAACATCATACTAAAACGGCTCAGGACTTTATTGTTGTAACTAGAGACACGGGAAGGAGGCTGGACCTCTATTTAAATAGGACGAGCACCACCAGAACACACCAAAAACAAAATACCACGATGACGTCACAAATTATAAAACAATCTCCTGTATTATTTTTAATCCTCCAGCACACAATACACAATACACAGCAATGACTTATTATTAATGGCAATACAACAATATCTAAAAACAAATAATTATGCGAGGATAAAATATCATCAGCAAAAACTTATTACAAGTTGGCTCTAAAAATCATGGATGAACTACTACATTAAAAAAATAGTTAGTGGCCTGACGTTTTGACCTCAGCAGAGTCTTTCTCGAAGGCTAAATGACAAGACTACAAACATAAACAGATAACAACTTAAACAATACAGGTGTAAAAAAAAGCAGTCGAGTGGACATAGATGTTAGAAATGAAAGCAAACAGAGAGAGAGGCAGGATGAACAGAGAGGAGGAAAACAAAAAGGGGGATTGGGGGAGGGGCTGGTTTGACCACAAAAGGTAAGGAATACAAAGGACAAAATAAATGATTTGAAGAGGGAGAGAAAACTTTTTAAGGCTTTGCATGTGTGAAGTATCAATATTTGTTCGGTTTGCGGTAACACCATGTGTATATCTACTAGCTATGTAGATTTCTTCTTAAAGAACTAGGTCTCGCTTTTTATTCGACTGCAGCGGAGTAGATTTTGGAAATCGGGAGACTACTTCAGGAGACTACTTAGTTCTCAAAAGAACTGTCCAGCTTATTAGCTACTACCTGGGCGGAGGGTAGGAAATCGGCCGGGACTACTACTTTAGCTTGATAGTGGATCGGATCAAGGGGACTTCTCGTTATTAATTTTACTGCCGCGGAATGAGTTCTTATTTGGTCTCAACGTTTCGACTAGCTTGCTCTAATCATCGTCATCGCAGTTGAGACCAAATAAGAACTCACTCCGCGGCAGTGAAGTTAATAACGAGAAGTCCCCTTGATCCGATCCACTATCAAGCTAAAGTAGTAGTCCCGGCCTATTTCCTACCCTCCGCCCGGGTAGTAGCTAATAAGCTGGACAGTTCTTTTGAGAGCTAAGTAGTCTCTTGTAGAACTAGGTCTTGCTTTTTATTCTACTGCCGCGGAGTAGATTTGGGAAATCGGGAGACTACTTCAGGAGACTACTTAGTTCTCAAAAGAACTGTCCAGCTTATTAGCTAATACCTGGGCGGAGGGTAGGAAATCGGCCGGGACTACTACTTTAGCTTGATAGTGGATCGGATCAAGGGGACTTTTCGTTATTAACTTCACTGCCGCGAAGTGAGTTCTTATTTGGTCTCAACGGCGATGACGATGACTAGAGATAGCTAGTCGAAATGTTGAGACCAAATAAGAACTCACTCCGCGGCAGTAAAGTTAATAACAAGAAGTCCCCTTGATACGATCCACTATTAAGCTAAAGTAGTAGTCCTGGCTGATTTCCTACCGTCCGCCCAGGTAGTAGCTAATAAGCTGGACAGTTCTTTTGAGAACTAAGTAGTCTCCTAAAGTAGTCTCCCGATTTCCAAAATCTACTCCGCGGCAGTAGAATAAAAAGCAAGACGTAGTTCTACAAGAACAAATCTACGTAGATAGTAGATATACACATGGTGTTACCTGAAACCGAATATACAGGGAGAGAAAAGTAATTGATTAGTGAATGAGGCAGACTGGAGAGGAGAATCTGTGGTAAAAAGGAGAAAGCAAAGACAAAAAGTTATAAGACGCATTATCCATAGCTTCTCCCTACTCAGACGAACAGTCTCTGTGGTTTCCTGGTGCCTCATAAAGCCCTGTAAAATCATGACAGAAATGGAGTGATTAGGAACATTGAGTGACGTCCCACACGGGTGTATCCAGCTAGTGGATGTTGACTCTGGATCTGTAAACACCTGCAAAAAACTGTTGAGAGTTGTGCAGGCAGAAAATAAAACACATACATGTACAATTAATTATCTTATACAATGCAAGTATGTCAATAAAATGTCAATACAAATGAAGGCAACTCCTAAATATTCTGTCTCTAGCAAATAACAATTATCTCAAAGAAAGCAAATGCATGAGTGCGTGATCGAAGAACATATAATATATAGCATGACACTGGATGGGCAAGAAGGCATAAGTTACCTAACACACAGGGCCCACTAATCATCATCATTCACACAACAAACTCACAAACCTATGCCTCCAAGTTGAATCCCACCAGCCAAACCGCAGTCAACACCCCCATGCATTCCATTTCAAGTATTACACATAATTATTATTATTATTATTAATATTAATATTAAAATATGAACCTGGTCGGACGACAAGCAGATAATAAATTATACAGAAATAAATACATTTAGTTTATACATAGAAAAAAGCTGCCGTCCAACCACCCTGATCTCCGACACTTTACAGGAAAATGTCTTTTTCTCTCAGGCTCTCTGCAACCTTGGAAACACTCGTCGTCGGCAGTTTGGGATTTTCGATGACTTCACTCCCCTCCGAGATCCAAGTGAAAGTGTTTGCATCCCCACAGAAGACTTCGCTTCTTGGGTTATCACATCCAGTGTCTGAACACACACAAAAAAGACAAGATTTCACTATGTCAGTGGAGCCAGGTTGCGATTTAATTTTTTGAGTAGTGCAATAAGTGAACGCAAACAAAAATTAAGTGAAATACGACGTTCCCGTGCAGCAAATTGTGTGCTTGCTATAGTGTGTTAGATATGAACTTTCGACCTATCAAGTTACGACCCTGTGTTTTTGTATAACTTTAATGCACGTTTGCCTAAAACATGGCTAAAAGCCACTCTTGGTAACAGGTTACGTACAAGATGAGAATAACTCAGGGAACTAAAGGTAGGAATTGCATCTGAAATCAGTTTAGATTGTAGCATGGAGAAATTTGTTGATGTTAAAGGCAAGGAGTTACAAAGACATGTACATGGAATAAAGCTGTTGGAGTGGGTTTTTGTTCTACATCTCAGCCAAGCAAGATTAACAAGCAGAAAGCCTGGTTTAACACTCAAACATCCTGATAGGAGAAACCAGGTTGGACACACTGGTAGCACGTTTACCTTAATGATAGACGAAAAATACCTGAATATCACAGGGATGATAAACAGTTAGGTACAGTTAGGTACCAGGCGTAACAACCTAATTAAGTAAGACGTTATGGCTAATAATCTATTTCTGCTCAGTTATTTTATACTGCGCGCATATCATTTTTTTGGTCATTTTTAAGGGGCCAATCTCATGTACAGCTGCTTACCTTAAAACTACACTAAACCCCTAAAAAATACACTTCATAACTACACACTGCGTTATTTTAAATAATATGACAACATTACCTGAGCAAATGAAAGGCTTATTTCACAGGATAAGTTTCATTTTCCCACAGTTATCATCACAATGATCTATAGTGATACCAGATAAGGCCCACCAATAGTTAAGACGCAGTGATTTTTGTTGAACATTTGGAGTCAGATAAGCCGCGTCATGCATGAAGGAAAATAATGTACGTTAACTGCATACACAGATTAACACCCATTTCTCAACAAACCTGGAGAATCAGGGATCCATGGCAACACCGTATGATCAGCTGAGTATCCTGGGAAATAGTTTGATTCATCAGAGACAAACTCCAGCAGGACTTCACTCCCGATGGATGATTGGTCCATAGGGCCAAGCTGGCTGCACAGGTTGACGTTCTGGCCTGTCGTCAAATCACTCGGCTGTAATTCAGACAATAAAATCAAGAATTGTCAAAAAAACATCTGAAGATCTTTTAAAAAACCTTTTTAAGAAGTGGGGGAAAAAAGGAAAATTGTTTCACCATTAGTGGATTTGCCAAATAAATATTTGCAATTTTTATGATTAAAAATATAAGATCTTTCATCAGCATTGTGATGTCTCTAAAACAAATTGATTGAAAATTGATTTATGAAAAAAAAAATAGTAGGTAGGTTATTGAAGATTGATCTCTTGAACCTAAGCATGAACAAAGAATCAGCCAATCAATTTCAATGGGAAATATTTGGAAAATATTTCAAAAGTACCTCAAATAATGTCGCTCTTAGTCAGCATCGGGTATCACAGGCCCATGAATGTCAAGAAGCGCAAAATCTGGTGGAGGAGTAAAGAGGATCTGACAGCCGCAGTCTGCTTGGAGGAGAGGTAGTGTAGGCAGGCTTTTGGTTGACTAGAAACTAAAATCTGAGACTAAAATCTGAGACTACAACTGAGACTACAACTGAGACTACAACTGAGACTACAACTGAGACTACAACTGAGACTACAACTGAGACTACAACTGAGACTACAACTGAGACTACAACTGAGACTACAACTGAGACTACAACTGAGACTACAACTGAGACTACAACTGAGACTACAACTGAGACTACAACTGAGACTACAACTGAGACTACAACTGAGACTACAACTGAGACTACAACTGAGACTACAACTGAGACTACAACTGAGACTACAACTGAGACTACAACTGAGACTACAACTGAGACTACAACTGAGACTACAACTGAGACTACAACTGAGACTACAACTGAGACTACAACTGAGACTACAACTGAGACTACAACTGGGACTACAACTGGGACTACAACTGGGACTACAACTGGGACTACAACTGGGACTACAACTGGGACTACAACTGGGACTACAACTGGGACTACAACTGGGACTACAACTGGGACTACAACTGGGACTACAACTGGGACTACAACTGGGACTACAACTGGGACTACAACTGGGACTACAACTGGGACTACAACTGGGACTACAACTGGGACTACAACTGGGACTACAACTGGGACTACAACTGGGACTACAACTGGGACTACAACTGGGACTACAACTGGGACTACAACTGGGACTACAACTGGGACTACAACTGGGACTACAACTGGGACTACAACTGGGACTACATCTGGGACTACATCTGGGACTACATCTGGGACTACATCTGGGACTACATCTGGGACTACATCTGGGACTACATCTGGGGCTACATCTGGGGCTACATCTGGGGCTACATCTGGGGCTACATCTGGGGCTACATCTGGGGCTACAACTGGGGCTACAACTGGGGCTACAACTGGGGCTACAACTGGGGCTACAACTGGGGCTACAACTGGGGCTACAACTGGGGCTACAACTGGGGCTACAACTGGGGCTACAACTGGGGCTACAACTGGGGCTACAACTGGGGCTACAACTGGGGCTACAACTGGGGCTACAACTGGGGCTACAACTGAGACTACAACTGAGACTACAACTGAGACTACAACTGCGACTACAACTGCGACTACAACTGAGACTACATCTGAGACTACATCTGAGACTACAACTGGGGCTACATCTGGGGCTACATCTGGGGCTACATCTGGGGCTACATCTGGGGCTACATCTGGGGCTACATCTGGGGCTACATCTGGGGCTACAACTGGGGCTACAACTGGGGCTACAACTGGGGCTACATCTGGGACTACATCTGAGACTACATCTGAGACTACATCTGAGACTACAACTGAGACTACAACTGAGACTACAACTGCGACTACAACTGCGACTACAACTGCGACTACAACTGAGACTACAACTGGGACTACAACTGGGACTACAACTGGGACTACATCTGGGACTACATCTGGGACTACATCTGGGGCTACAACTGGGGCTACAACTGGGGCTACAACTGGGGCTACAACTGGGGCTACATCTGGGGCTACATCTGGGGCTACATCTGGGGCTACATCTGGGGCTACATCTGGGGCTACAACTGGGGCTACAACTGGGGCTACAACTGGGGCTACAACTGGGGCTACAACTGGGGCTACAACTGGGGCTACAACTGGGGCTACAACTGGGGCTACAACTGGGGCTACAACTGGGGCTACAACTGGGGCTACAACTGGGGCTACAACTGGGGCTACAACTGGGGCTACAACTGAGACTACAACTGAGACTACAACTGAGACTACAACTGAGACTACAACTGAGACTACAACTGAGACTACAACTGAGACTACAACTGAGACTACAACTGAGACTACAACTGAGACTACAACTGAGACTACAACTGCGACTACAACTGCGACTACAACTGCGACTACAACTGCGACTACAACTGAGACTACAACTGAGACTACAACTGAGACTACAACTGAGACTACAACTGAGACTACAACTGAGACTACAACTGAGACTACAACTGAGACTACAACTGAGACTACAACTGAGACTACAACTGAGACTACAACTGAGACTACAACTGAGACTACAACTGGGACTACAACTGGGACTACAACTGGGACTACAACTGGGACTACAACTGGGACTACAACTGGGACTACAACTGGGACTACAACTGGGACTACAACTGGGACTACAACTGGGACTACAACTGGGACTACAACTGGGACTACAACTGGGACTACAACTGGGACTACAACTGGGACTACAACTGGGACTACAACTGAGACTACAACTGAGACTACAACTGAGACTACAACTGAGACTACAACTGAGACTACAACTGAGACTACAACTGAGACTACAACTGAGACTACAACTGAGACTACAACTGAGACTACAACTGAGACTACAACTGAGACTACAACTGAGACTACAACTGAGACTACAACTGAGACTACAACTGAGACTACAACTGAGACTACAACTGAGACTACAACTGAGACTACAACTGAGACTACAACTGAGACTACAACTGAGACTACAACTGAGACTACAACTGCGACTACATCTGCGACTACATCTGCGACTACATCTGCGACTACATCTGCGACTACATCTGCGACTACATCTGCGACTACAACTGAGACTACAACTGAGACTACAACTGAGACTACAACTGAGACTACAACTGAGACTACAACTGAGACTACAACTGAGACTACAACTGAGACTACAACTGAGACTACAACTGAGACTACAACTGAGACTACATCTGAGACTACATCTGAGACTACATCTGAGACTACATCTGAGACTACATCTGAGACTACATCTGAGACTACATCTGGGACTACAATTGGGACTACAACTGGGACTACAACTGGGTCTACAACTGTGTCTACAACTGGGTCTACAACTGGGTCTACAACTGGGTCTACAACTGGGGCTACAACTGGGGCTACAACTGGGGCTACAACTGGGGCTACAACTGGGGCTACAACTGGGGCTACAACTGGGGCTACAACTGGGGCTACAACTGGAGCTACAACTGGGGCTACAACTGGGGCTACAACTGGGGCTACAACTGGGGCTACAACTGGGGCTACAACTGGGGCTACAACTGGGGCTACAACTGGGGCTACAACTGGGGCTACAACTGGGGCTACAACTGGGGCTACAACTGGGGCTACAACTGGGGCTACAACTGGGGCTACAACTGGGGCTACAACTGGGGCTACAACTGGGGCTACAACTGGGGCTACAACTGGGGCTACAACTGGGGCTACAACTGGGGCTACAACTGGGGCTACAACTGGGACTACAACTGAGACTACAACTGGAAGCTATCAACCAGATGCCTCAATCTCAAAACACCAACCTCAAATCTCCAATTTCCAAACTCCAAACTCCAAACCCCAAACTCCAACCTCCGAACTCCACACTCCAATCTGAAAATGGTTGGTACAACCAAAATAAAGGACAAGGTAAAAACATGCTGAAAATATTGATAGGGTTTAACAAGCGCCAAGAATTTAGTTAGGAAGTGTACGATTTTAAGAAAAGATCTTATACGCGAACAAGCACTCTAAAAGGTGAACCTGCCAACATTTTCATCTTACAGTCAAGGAAATTTTCTACAATAATCTGGGCGATATGAAGAACATGGGGGAAAACCTAAAATAATTGGGGAGATTTTCAAATTTGTTTATCTGAACCTGGAAAGATGGATTTATTTTCAGGGAACAATCCGCAGAAACAGGGAGTTGGCTGCTCTAAGGATGGCAAAAAAACAGTTTTTTGACAATGTATATTAGTTGGATTGCGGGGCAAATTCACCTCCAACAAACAGCTAGACATAGATGAAAGTGTTTATTCGTGCTCCCTTACATGTTAAACTGTGTAGATAATGGATTTCTCTCTTTATTTCTGGTCTTGTCATAGAAATTCTTGTCTAGTGCATATTTTAAGCAACATGCAAGCCCTGCATTCTTGTGGATTTCCCCAACAAATGCAAGCCCTGGAACAAGGGGCGAATTCCATAGGGCTTTTCAAGGTGACTAATGTCAGAACAAAATATGGGGAAGAAACCTCCTGAAAACTGAACTGTTGATTTAGGTCACAAACTTTCTCTTCTACAAGATCTACCAATCCTGTATTATACCTTTAATAATACTCAATCGTACCTTTTCATGAGCCATGGGATGAAGAGCCGACTCAGACAGCACAAACCCATGAAGAAATAGCTGTGCCTACTGGACAAAGACAATTCAAAAGAACACATATGAAAACTTTGGAAATAATTAAGTTCTGGGAAGAAACTGCAGACACAGATTTTGTAAGTGAAACTTTTTGGTTTAGGACTGTGGCAAGTCAAGATAGAATGGTATATGCACACACAATTTGCAAGTGGGCAATTGGTAGCAGGAGGGACTGACCGGAGATCAGTGACGACGTCTGACCAAATCAAGTTTTTTTTTACACTTGGTCACTTATCTCCAATGGATTTTGAAATTATAAGTTTGCCTCCGCTGCTCAAAATCCAATCTGGATTGAGCCTGACCCATAATCTGACTATGCATTCATCCCTTGTTCTGTTCTACAATAATTAGTGGAGTGTTGTGGCCTAGCGGTCCAGTGATGCAGACCTTACAGAACAGACTGGGCTTGTTATCAGAACAACACAAAAGGACACTTTAAATGTGGTTCCATTAGCCTGCATCGCCTGCATATGTTATGATCTGAAAGTCTTCAAACTATAAGTGAATGGCAAAAACTCAAAAAGCCGAACTTTCTCAGGTGTCATCAAGAGTTCAAACAAGATCCCACTGATGTAAGACTTGATTCATTGAAGCAATTATCAATAAACTTCAAATATTGATAGGGTTCAACAAGCGTCAAGAATTAAGTTCGGAAGTGTAAGATTTCAAGAGAAGATCTTATACACAAACAACCACTCTAAGGTCAAGCTGCCAAAATTTTCATCTTGCAGTCAAGGAAATTTTCTACAATAATCTGGGCGATATGAAGAACATGGGGGAAACCTAAAACAATTCGGGAAATTTTCAAATTTGTTTATCTGAACATGGAAAGATGGATTTATTTCTAGGGAACTATCCGCAGACAGGGAGAGTTGGCTGCTCTAAGGATGGCAAAAAACCAGTTCTTTGACAATGCATATGAGCTGAATTGCGGGGCAAATTCACCTCCAACAAACAGCTAGACACTGATGAAAGTGTTTATTAGAAAATTAAATTCAGCTCTCACACACTAAATTCTGACGAGTGGCAAGCTATGTCATTACCCTGCAGGAGCAAAGGCCATTATTTCGAGTTGGAACGCAGACCCGAGGCCACTAATTTTAGAGTCTGGCCAGTAAACTAATGACCAGACCAGTCCAAAGGTCTTATAAAATTTGTACCTTTTCATGAGCCGTGGGATGACGAGCCGACACAGACAGCACAAACTCATGAAGAAATAGCTGTGCCTACTGGACAAAGACAATTCAAAAGAACACATAGGAAAAGTTTGGAAATAATTAAGTTCTGGGAAGAAACTGCAGACAAATGAAATCACTCTTGTGTCAGTGCTTGTTCAGATAAAAACAGTTTACATGTTAAACTGAGTAGATAATGGATTTCTCTCTTTATTTCTGGTCTTGTAACAGAAATTCTTGTCTAGTGCATACTTTAAGCAACATGCAAGCCCTGCATTCTTGTGGA